>CAJVRI010001015.1:0-40481 GCA_911649635.1 Poeciliopsis gracilis
CGGCGAACACGTCCTCACATGTTCGACGCTCCCCGGAAGTCAGGACTATCAGCAATGTTAAGTCGGCCATGTTGTGAGCGTGAATGCATTTCCATTACACTGAGACAAAGCAGAGATATCTGCTTGCTTGGTCTCATCATTCCAGCCTCAAGACGATAGTGAGACGATACACCAGAGGAGAGAGCGGAAAAAAACACCTCACCCTCCCTCCATTCACAGTCTGCTGAGCAGAGGGCTTTGTTTCTTTGTTGAGTGGCAGATCGAACATTGCATGAGTGCATGTTTGGGACTTTATATGTTGCATCTGTTACTGTGATAAACACGGAAGAATTTGCCTTTGTCAGGGCCTTCTGAGAGAAACCTGAGTCGATGACAGAACCACAGGTAAAAAGTCAAATAATGACATGAGGAACTCAATGAAGGTTAGGCTGATCCCGTGGTGGTGAAATGTGAAGTGTGGTGAAATGTAAGTAACAATCAAATCTAGTTTATCTCGAACCATCTGAATGTGCAAAGCGAGGAGTCAGATAACCATGTATATTTTATATTCTGATTTGTTAAGCATAGATTGCTCAGGTCTGGACTCCAACAGCTGCCCTTTCATTGTAACACTTTCACACCGTATCAATGTGTGCTGTCAAATAACAACCCTGCATTACAAAAATCAAATGAGCTACAGCAAAGTGAAGTGTTTAGAGCTGCAAGTTCCACGGGATCAGCTGAATTATTTATTTTGGTCAGCTCTACATAGAGAAACTGTCTGCAGATGTACATAAAAAGTAGATTAAATTATTGCAACAGAGAGTTTTTGAACGTTTTTTCTCGCCAGTCAGCTCTCAACTGCAGCCCAAATCTCTGAACATATCTTCCTTCCATCCATACTCAGTCAACACTATTCAAATGACAAAGTGTGCCAATGATCCATATGTGCTTGACTTGTCTCAACACGTGTCTGCATCAATGTCAGAGTGCCTCTCCAATCTGAGCTGTCATATTCTGGAAGTGTTTTCTTGGTGTTTCCAATTTGGACTCAGTCCTGGTGTCCCATATCCTTGAGTTGCATTGGCCAGACATCAAACCCAATGTGATTTTCCTCTCTGAAGCACTTTCACTAAGTGCCTTGAAGAAAAAAATGATATGAATTAATCCAAGGAATATTTTTGCATTTTTGCTACAGTGACTTTTTATCATTTCTAGCACAACCCATAGATAGGAAAGAAGAGAAACATAGTAATTTTATGTGGTTGAAAAATGTTCTAACTGATGAGCCAGATGAAATCACTATGGTAACAATTTGCTGGTCTAAATTTTAACAGGATCTAACTGCATTGGGACAAGTGGGAAAAAGCAAAAAGAACATAAACAAATAAGATCTGACAAATAAAGGCTGGTGCTGGAGACAGTAAATTACCAGCCTTTAACACTGACATAATTAGAATCCACTTATAGAAACACCATGACAAGAAGTGGCTGTTGTTGGTTGTTCTAGTCTAGTGGCATTCTGAAAGTGTCAATGTCATGTGTAGGACTTCGGTCTAGTTCTGGTACAGCAACCTTCTGAGAGTCATTTTCTGTTTAGAAGACTTAAAACCATAAAAACAACATTCCATCCAAACATCTATTGTCTCTTCTTTTTAGGGCTGCATGGGGATGGTGCCCATCTCTGTTGTGTAAGAGTTAGGACAGTTCATCAGGCAACACAGAGACACACAGGACAAATAGTAGAGTAAATCCAGTAAACTTCCAGTAAATCAAATGGTCATGTTTTTGGACTTAGAGGAAGCTCAGGCAGTTCAACCACTGGCCAACTGTGCAGTTCAAGAATCAACCTACTTTAGTAGGTATGCATAATATATGAACATTGGTTTATGATGATGTTAATAGTTATATAACATGTCAGGAACGGTCACATGAATAAAAATGGGCCAAAATACACCCGGTATTCATTTTCTTGTTGTTGGTGTTTGCATCTGAAGGGTAGAGAGAATGAGGTTGGTCATGTGACAGTGATAGTGAAGCAGCAAAGGATTGTGGGAAGTGTCATCGAAGCAGAGAAGTCAGTGGTTGTGGTTGTTTTGTTCAAGGTGCACAGTAACTTATAGATAGGAATGAGCAATTTGGACTTTTTTTATCACCTTTTTATATTAATTATTATCTGTCATTTTATTATCCTCACCTATAGAAACACCATGACAATGTGTTTCTATAATGTTTCAGTCTCCCACCAAACTGCATTTTTTACTTCTTTCAGTTCTAATAAAAAGAAAAAAAGGAACATACACATATTAAAAAAAAAAAAACAATGAAAAGTGCAAGTCTGACAAAAAAAACAAACAAACAAAAAAAACCCATCTTGAGATATCTATGGTGCCTATTTCTGTCAGTCAACAGGCAAATGTTGGGATACCAGCCCAATACAAGGTCAACATAGAGATTAACAAGCATTCATATATGCGCTAACATTTGCCTGTGACCACTTGTGTCACCACATACACGTCACATGGATGTTCTGGGAAACTCTACCCAGGAGAAGCCAGGACCTACTTTGCCTTGAGGAATGGTGGATTCTAACACCACTGCAAATTTGTGTTTGCAGTTTGAAACTAAAGGCAATCCTTTTGTATCCCGGAGCTGATAAGATGCAAACTAACCCAGCAAATTTTAGGAACCATTCTTTGTGTTTTCATTGCTTTTCATGAATTGTAAATTGAACCCACAAGAGTTTTAGCAAAAACAAACATACTCTGAAGGTGGTTTACACAGGCCAGATCCAAACAGCTGCTTCTGTTCAACTCGTGAAGTTTTCTGACATACAGCAAACGCCCTGGAAGGGCAAGGTGTTTGTGACAGGCTTTCCAGCACCCAATTAACATCAGGCCATTAATTAGGATGGTGGAGAACAGAAAGCTCCGACATAAATGACTGATTTGGCTGGCTTCCCGGCAGTTCTGGCTTTAGGGAAGCACAGAGTTATGATTGATCACAGTATGCCTCCTTACCTCATCGTCCTGCCCTGCTCCTTACTTGTCTCCTCAACAACAGCATCAACCCTTGTTCATCCTCAAACACTGACAAATAAGGCTGTGAAGCATAAAACAGGACAGCAGCAGTCAAATCAAGGTACTGTCTGTCCAGAAATGCAGATTTGATGCTGGGATTTTGTTACCCTATACCCTTTAAGATGAATGATGCTCCATAGATTCAGATCAGTCTCTGCATATCATTAAACCAGAGAAGGATTTCAACTGGTTCTCAAAATGAAAACCTGTTTTGACACCGTGTCTGTTTGAAACTTGGAAGAAAAACACATTCATAGGACACCATGCCAGTGTGCCAGTTTTGCTGTTCCTGTGAATCGCAGTCCTTTGAAGTTGTTTGTGAATAAGCTGTTGAAGATATGATCGTCCTACAGAGCACCTCTTAGTCCTATTCTAAAATGCAAGCATAAATTTTATGACTTTCACAAACTCCAGACTTGTGAAGAGTGGAACTCCTCACAAATAATCCGAGATTACATTATTTTATCATCTCAAACAAAATAATGTCTGAGACGACCTGCAGCGCCAAAGCTCCTACAGAGTCACCATTGGGCCTTCTGGCTGCTTCTCTGATTAATGATGTCCTTGCTCAGCTTTCAGTTTAGATTTACCTCCGTGTCTTGGTAGGTCTGCAGTTGGTCTGTCCGCTCTCCATGTTCATATGATGGACTGAACAAAGCTCTAGGATATTGTTCTACATTCTAACCATGCTTTAAACTTCTCCAGAGGTTTTTCCTTGCCCTGTCTGCTGGGTTCCACAAAATTAGACAATATCTTTACACTTTTTTGCTTGGTGACTAGAAAAAATAACAATTTCCCCCAATAATTTGTATAAGACTGTTGCTCTATTGGAGCCCAATCAAAACCAAATCCAATTAGTAGCCGAAACACAATAAACATATGTTGGGTTTATTTTGTTCCCCAACCTGCAAGAATCAACCAAAGACACAAATTACTTTTCTGCAGAAGAGGGGAGAAGAGCCTGACGCGGAGAACCGCTGCCAAACGCTGTCTGGTCTCAACTCCGCCGGCTCTCAGTCCCCAACTGCCTTTTATTGTGGTAACAAACAAAGAGGTGGCAATTCACTTAATTTACACATTCTTCCTTGGACGGGCTATTACTCTGATCTAAGGATGACCCCTATAAATTCACCCTTTTGGTCACAGATAATGGGTAACACAGCTTTAAGCAGAGGAATGTGTAAACATTTCTAACCCTTAAGGAAAAGCACCTGGATAAACAATTAAGTCAATAAAACAACACACAAGCTAATAATATGAAAACATAACCATTCAAATAAAAGTAAATGAACTTAGATAATTTTCCTAACAACATAGTAGGGCATGGGGCCCTGGTGAAGGTATTCAGATGATCACAGTGTAGTGTGTGTGCTACATTTAAATAGAATTTCCCATCTGAACAATAGTCCACCTGAGATTAGTCTAACAATAGCTGTTTAACTACGTACAGATTTCAGGTCTAATTGGGTGTTCATGGTGAACTCATAATCACAAGTACATCTTATGCAAACACCTATAGTAGGTAACCACTTGATGTGAATCACACCAATGACTCTGTCTCTGGAGAGTTGCATCTGATTAAAGCCACTGTATCCGCTACTATTCTCCCATCGTCATGGCGTTGCTGTACAATAGATCCAGTATGGTGGAGGAAGTTGCTATCTGTTTTCCCAGTTAATCTGATGTTGGAAGCTCTATTTTGCAACTACATGGATCACCATCCATCCATCCATTTTCCGGTCACCCTTCTCCCTAACGGGGTCAGGAGGTGCTGGTACCTATCTCCAGCTGCGTTCCAGGCGAGAGTCGCAGGGCAACACAAAGACAAATAGGACAAACAACCACACACACACACACTCACACCTAGGGAGAATCTGGAAAGCCCAATCAACCTGACAGTCATGTTTTTGGACTGTGGGAGGAACCTGGAGAACCCAGAGAGAACCCACGCACAGGGAGAACATGCAAACTCCGTGCAGAAAGACCCAGGGTCGGGAATCGAACCCAGGACCTTCTTGCTGCAAGGTAACAGCGCTACCCACTGCGCCACTGTGCAGCCCTACATGGATCACAGTTAAGTCAAACTGTTTTTGACTTTAATGCTTGAATACTTGATATGTCTAGACATGTCTAATTGTTTCATTGTCTACAACTGAAAAAGGAAAAGCTTAACTTCAGTTAAGTGTGTGTGCTGAATGTGTACAGGACTAATCCAGCAATTGGTGGTTCAGATCTATGTTTCTAATACTGCAGGGAACCCAAATGTAACTTTTTGTCCATATCAGATTCTTTAGGACACTCTGAACAGCACAAATGAGATTAGATACAAATTGAAGCAATTTAAGTCTGAATGATTTCACGTCAATAATGTGTGACTGGCAGTTTTGCACCAGCGGGTCAGACCCAAACAATGGTTGAAACTAGTAGGACGGGGACCGTCGAGTCATAATGTGGTCTGACTGTACATGGACTGCGTGTGATGCTATATCTGTCAGTTTCAAAAACACCTGCCTCCCGTGGGTCTGTTTCCAGAAATGTTTTTACAGAAATACCTAGAATGGCCTAAAACCCTACTCTATCTTTTCCTTTTCTGTTCACATAAATACACAAGGAACCTGTGTTTATCTTAAAAAAAAATAAAGAAAAAAAAAACTAAACTCAGGGTTTTCTAAACCATTTCTTAAATCGTTTTTGTGGGGACACACACAAACAGTTAAAAACATTCCTGGTTTTGAACAACAACAAAAAACTCTCATGTGAACACTTCATCACTGTTACAGTAAGCTCTATTGCTTGAATAGGTCTGGTTCTGAGACTCCAGAACTCCATACACAGAACAAGAAATAAATTTTACCTTCTACAAACATTACTACTGGTGGCCATGTTGTTTACTTTCAAGTGGTCACAGCCTGAGGGGTCAGGTTGGCAAACCAAATTCAGGTTGTCTTTTCTTGATAAAAGAAAAGTTCTTTGCTGGTTTGGGTAGATTTTATTTTCAGCATTTTAAGAAACACACTGAGTAGCAGTAACAGAATTCTGGTTTCTTCCTTCCTGGTTTACGGGGGTCTGAAAGCAGGCCACACTAAGTTTTTAACATTACTGTATTGTAATCAATGTACAGAGAGAAAGAACAGCAGCAGCACTGCACTGTCTTGGAGGTTTACACTTCTCAGTTGGCGCAGAGACAGAACAAATTACCGGATGAATATGTACATTTTTCTTAGAAGTGTCCATGGTTCTGTAGGGACGGTTGGTGACGGGGCATTGCATGTCACAGCATCAATGTGGGCTGTTCACTAGAAAATTACAAGGGTGTATTTTTTACTGCAGATCTCACACTGGGAAACATGTTACCTTTAAGACTATTACTTTAAGCACATAATTGCTGCCAACAGATAATAACTTAGGAAGGTTTTCATGCTGAGGGACATGCTTTCTGCCTCTAAAAACAAAGGCAGTTTTTTATTTGCTTTACATTTCCAACATGCATGTGCCTGTAATTATGCTGCTTTGAGGTCAACTGGATAATAGCACTAAGCTGTCAAGTATGAAGGTCTGCTTTGAGCTTTCTGATCCAAGTGCATGTGCTTTTCTGGTATGATGGTTGACACACTGGAAACAGTAAGAAAGTGCTGTGGAGCTGTATTTCATTAATAATTCCAGTACCTCTGTGCTTGTCTAGATCTCTTTTCTGTCCTCTAAACCTCCAGCTGTTATGGACACCCTGATCCTTAGTGTCCTGCAGGTTTCCTCTTGTCGTCTCATGCTTGTTCAAGATTTGGGAAAAGCAATAAAATGCTGGTTTCTTTCAGACAACAACTTCTTACCAACTGACTATTTTATTTCCCTGAATTGGATTGCATTATAATAACATTAAATTGATTTGAACCCTATGTTGCTGGACTGAACCATGCTGACATTGTTGCATCATAACAAGTAACCATTGTGGTTGAAACTCTCGGCTTTCATCGGTGGTGTGTATGCTGTTCCCATGCGTTAGTTTTCTCTGGGTATATCAGATTCAGATTCAGATTTATTTATTTGTATCCCAAATGATGTTACAGAAAGTACAAAGAATTAAAAGACAAAGTATCAAAGATTAAAAAGATTTAAAAAACAAAAAAAACAATACATACCAAAAGGACATGAAATACATAGGAAAACGTACAGCACACCACCAGGGTCTCCATTATGCATCAAAAATATTTAAAATAAAAACAAAAACGAGAACACTTGAAATGCTTACAAGAACAAACGAATGTACTTGCTGCTGGTCGCCGCAAGAGCCGCGCTCCTGTTTGTTTCACCTCTACAAAATGATTTACAAGGAAAAGCTTCAAAAAGTGATAGGCATTCTATGGTATAATCCCAGCCCAGGATTATACCATAATCAGACAATGCAATGATCAACCAAATGAGAGCATCTCTTACCTACATGTCAGACTCTATGGGTCACTCAGTATGTTGAGACAGGAAAAAAAGCAAAGCAAGTGTAGATGGTTTGCGTTGGCTGAAAGAGAGAGCCTCTTCCATCCAGAGAACATGGCGGAAAAACTTAGGCTTACAAAGTTGCAACCCAATGAACCTCTAGAGCCATTATCTAAGGAGAGACCAAAGTACATGTTTGAGAAAACCAAACAGCATGTCCTCATACATCCTCATAAACAAAGATATACAGAGTGGTGGAGGAATTATGATTTGAGCTGGTTTTACAGTCAGTGAACCTGGGCTGCTTGTAGCCACTGAGACTATAACTCAATGATCTCATTATTCTAGAGCCAGATGGGAGGTCATTTGTCTCATTGCTACACCTTTGTGGAAATCAGTCATCTAACAGGAAAAAACTGCTCACTGTAATTACTTGAAGAATTCTTATCAATCCATTTCCAAAGCCCTGGGATAGATGTTGAACTTTATTTAACTGACAGGTCAAAAAACAGTAAAAAAAAAAAACATCTGTAGTTGATGCTGAGTAAGCTAAGCAAAAATGCTAAAGCACTAAACCAAACATTATCTCAATTTTTAGCACATTAGCAGAAGTATGCCCAACACCGCTTCATAGTCTACTCAAATATTACTACTGATCATGTCAATCCCTTTACAGAGCACAGTGTACCTCAACATCACATCATGTCATACCACTTTCTTTAACATGACAATAGTGAATGGCCTCTACAACCACCAGATTTTAAGACCTGCAGAAACCCTTTGGGATGTAGTGGAATAAAAGATTCTCATTATTAATGTTCAGTTGACAGCTTAATATTAAGCTGTTAGCTGAAGAATTTTGGTCCTTTTTTATAAGGACCAAAATTCTGAGGAATGGTTCTGACACCTTCTGTGGCAGTAAACCTGATAGTAACAACATGTACCTAATAAACTGGCTTTTGTGTATATCCAACATAAATTTGAAATTGAAAACTTTAAACTTTGAAAGACAGTGTCTTTCTGCAAATCTGAAAGAAATCAAATTTGCTTGCAGTCATTAAAAGGCTGTTAAAACCTCTGTAGGATCACAAGGTCCAATTAACTTCCAATTAAACTTAGATCTTAGTGTGAAGTTGTTGCAGTTCACATACAAGGCAGATTATCTTCACAACTGAATTAAGTTTGTACCAAAACTACCCTCAGATGTCCAGATCAAAATTACAGTTGCTGCTTTCTTCCTTCCTCTTCTCTTATTTCTCAGCCTGCTGTCTTCCCAAGGAGCTGCATATGGCCCTGCAGAAAGTCTCTACATGAGTCCAAGGCTCTCACAGATGGCTTGTCCCTGTTTCTCTCCCTCATCTTTTCCCACAGGACTCAAAATTCCATTCCTGTGGGCTTGGAAAAGAGAGGAGTGTGTTGCAAATTTGCTTGAAGCAAGATGACATATTGTAGAGTGAGCAGAAAAATGCTGCAACGGGGGCATCTCGTGCATTAGCCCAGTCAACATCAGCACCCTTTTCACCATTGTAACGTAAAATGCAGAAGAGATGGTGGCGGCAGGGAAGTGGGGCTGATAGAGCTGACGTTATTCCAAGCAAATGGGAACACTAACACTTTGCTGCATGACATACGCACAGAGACGTACGCACAGAGGCACAAACTACTATCCCCTTTTTCTTGCAACTTCCTTCCTATTCACAGAGTGTCTCCTCACATCCTCCTCAGGTGCTCCATCCACAACCAAGCTGGCAAGCTACCATGACAACCCATCATCAACCTCTGGAAGACAAACCTCTACACACATGCATCATACATGTACGCAGAATTTGTTTGTATCTAAGCTACAAATGCACATTTGCCAACATGCTTGCACATCTGCGAATCGCCTCATACAGTATGACGTATGTGTGTGATGTGTCTGGGGAATACCATTCACACTCATCCACACACACACACACAGAAGGGTTGTATTCATATCAAGGAAAGAAATGGAACTGGATCATGGATGTAGGACACAATCAGCACCAATTTCAGTCTCACTCTTACCTTCCAGGAGGAAACAGCTCACCTGGATGCCTCTGAAGCACAGACAGATCGCATTCAGGCCAACATCTCTCCCTGCAAACCAGCTCAAAACATCTCTCTCCCTCCCTTCTCTCTCATACACACACACACTCTCTCTGCCTTCTCTCTCTTCCTCTCCCTTAGCAAGCTAGAAATGACAAGATTGTACTATAAGCAGAGGGGTGGGGGTAAAATCTAAGGCAGCTGAAGGAGACTGCGTTGTTTCTGGCTGACCGCCCCAGGTGACTGCGAGCTTGCAGCTAATAAAGGATGGATGTAAGGTGGTGGTGGGATGGGGATGCATTTCATGCAGCAGAAAAGTGAGGAGAAAAGCTCAGAAGAGACAACCTTCTTGAAACCCAGAGGGCCCCTGCTCTGCTCTCAAATGGTACAGCCCAGAGGAGTTTAAGGAAGTAGACAGCATCAGCTATCAGTTTATAACACAATCCTCTGTGAATCCGAGCTCAGCTACAGTAAGGGAAGGTGAGCCGTGTTGGGTAACTGGGTTACTCTGATCAAATGTAAAAGCTCCGGATCTGGCCAGCCCACAGCTTTCACTGCTGTTAAATGATGCTTTATCTCCATTTGTCCTGCAGTATGCCATGTCTTTGCAAAGCAGTTCTTGCCTCTATTGACTGTTCTCTTATTTATTGCTATGGGTGATTGTTATTTCTTTACTACAATATTCCAAAAGAATGCAATAAAACGTGCAATGTATTTCTTGTCAGTTGTATATCTGCTACACACCTGGCTGTCCAGGCTCTATCTGAATGTGACATTGGCCATTTTCTAACACCCTTATCCCTAATGGAGTCGGGAAGGGTGCTGGTGCCTATATCCAGCTAACGTTCCAGGCGAGAGGCAGGGTTCACCCTGGACAGGCCGCCAGTCTGTCACAGGGCTACACAGAGACACACAGGACAAACAACCATGCACACACACACACTCACACCTAGGGAGAATTTAGAAAGATCAATGAACCTGACAGTCATGTTTTTGGACTGTGGGAGGAAGCCGGAGTACGCGGAGAGAATCCACGCACGCACAGGGAGAACTTACAAGCTCCATGCAGAAAGAATCCAGGCCAGGAATCAAACCCAGGACCTTCTTGCTGCACGACAACAGTCCTACCAACTGGGCCACTGTGCAGCCTACTTCTCTCCTTCTTAAAACAAATAGGAATGATAACAGGTGACGGAGGACTGTAGACTGGGTGTGTTGTAATGCACAGCAAAGACAGCAGCAGCTGTTTAGTCCACGATTGCCCATAGAATGGAGACATCCTCTCTGAGAAGTATGCTGAACATGTTCATGGTTATTTGGACAGCATGATTGAGGGCAACTCAGAGCTCAGCGCTGATAAATCACATAGGTGAAGCCTGCAAGTTGTCGGCCTTTGATTCCACAATCACAGCTACATGTGGTGAAAGCTCACACAACCTACAGTGATATGATATGAATGTTTGGGCAGATATTGACATTATTTCATATATTCTATATAGCATACATATTTCACTACCGTTCTGATACCTTGACAGAAACAACCACACGCTGAACTCACCACTGCTTCTCTGCTTCAGTTAGTCATCCCACAGTCCTGTACATTATGACTCACATCACTGTCACATGACCAAACAAACGTCACTTGACTAACCTCCTTCTGGAACCCCTCCGGACAAAAACCAATAAATAAATATTGGTTGTTAATATCTGGCCCATTGTGATATGTGAAAAATGACCAGTATTGTTCAATACCAATATTACTGACGATATATGCATCCCTAATCAGTTTGCATGTTAAAGGACAAACATATGTAATGAAGGGTATCTGTCTTCATTTCCATTGTAAAGTCATGATGTCTGTTTGAGGCTCCTATTTTGAAGAAAGAAAGGAAGTAGTTGTTCAGAAGTACTACTAAAGTTGGTTAATACAAACTGCTTGTTGTGTTGGTGGATGACAGTCAGACAAACATGTAATAACAGAAACCTGAACATCCAGATACTGTCTTCATTAAACCTAATCACCTTAATTCCTTTGCTTCTTAGTCCAGTTCCACTGAATGCTGAATCACTTTTTCATTGAAGTGACTTTTATTAGCAACATGTGAGTATCATCTCTCTCACCAGTCTGCAGTGATACACATCAGTACATTGTCAGTTAAATATACACAGTGGCATTATTTGATTGTGTTGTGCAACTCAAGCCTCTGTGACATGAGTACAGTGTCATCAGTTACAAGTTTGTTATTACTGAATTGTTGAAAAAGTAATCACTATGATTTACCCAATACAGACACCTTCTTCTTGTTTTCTTTGTTATTAAAGCTCTCTGCACAGGTTCAGTTCTAAAACAAACAGGAGGAATATGTTATTCAAAGCTCTTCATTAATAATTCATCCTGAAATAAACAGAAATGTCAGATTCTGTTTGATCTAACCATTCAAGCTAAAACATCCTCCTTATTTTGAAAGCTTTGTGTAGTACACAATTCATTCTTTAAATCTAACATATATGTTTATGTCAACATTTGCAACATTTTTACCAGCAGCACTGTGATACATTACTTTACACAATTATATACAACCCCTAAGCTCATTACCACTTCTACAGACTGAGGCACAATAATCAAACTTACAAACAAAATATAAAATTTTGAAGATGGCTGTTTGCATTTTTTTTCCTTTAAAATATTAAATTTCCTCACATCAGCATTTGATAAAAAGACACTTTGTGTAGCCTGATTGATTGATTAAAAAAGAAAGCTGTACAAATATATTTCTCATTATTTAGCCTTTTAGCAGATAAATGTAGTGTTGTTAATCCTAACTGACCTGAACTCGACAAATACCTTCTGGACCCCTGCTGTTTGCCTGCTCTGAAGTTGGACTTGAAGAAAACATCTGGTTCTGTTCTGGTGACCTCTGTGGAAAGTCTGAAGATCATTGTACAAAGATGAATTCTTCATTAAATAAAAAAAAGTTATGGACAACCCGGAGCATCATCTTCATCAGACACACCAGTGTGTCTCCAGTCTGAGGCTTTTCCAGAGGTACTGTAGCACTGACTGCTACAGGAGATCCTTCCAGCCATCTACAACAACTCTGAAGAAAATTGGACAGTTTGAGTTACTGCAGTTATTATTTATTTTTGGAATTAATATTCTGTATATTTGAATTGAATAATATTAAATTACTCTAAAACATAATATATGTCATGTGATTTAATAAGAAAAACTGGTAACATGCCTTTCTATACACTGTAAATGTGTTTTCAGCTATATTAGCAGGCATGTAAAATATAATTTGTTGGAGGAGAAATGAAGGAGCAATGTGTCCCAAAATACATTAAGAGTTAACTGATTTACCTTCTGCCACACAAACACAATACAGTATCTATGTTATCAGTGCCTGAAGGAGGAAAACCTGAATGTCACACTCTGTCATGCTCCACAAGAGAAATCCAGCACAGGCATTTCCTTTCATGTGTGTTTTTTTTCCACACTAAATTACCAATTTTTCTATTTTCCCATTGCTCCAGCTCTCTTTGAAAGGGAGTGCCTTGATGGACAGGCCAGTTGCTACAGGAACCAAACCATGCGCCTTGCATTAGAGTGAGGCACTAAGGTGTGAAATCCAAAATAAGATTGGATTTAGATTGGACCTAAACTGGAGTCAATTTCCAAGCCAGGGCAAACAGTAGTCAGTTGAAACCATGACATGTGCACTGAAGGCCATTTGCATTTTAGCCAGATTAAAACTCCACAAACGCACAGTGTGTAAATCCCCAGTCCTCAGCTGCAGTTTATGAACATATGTGTCAGCTGTGGTCAAGATGCTCAGGTGGAGATGGAGCTCATATATTCCACATAATACACAAAGCAGTCCACACACACTTTTTAATTTGTAAATTCAACAAAGTAAGCCCATTCCCCTCCTTCCCCATTGGGAATTAAACCAAAGACTTTTTTGCTGCAAGGCGGCAGTGCTGCCTACTGCTTCATGTGCAGACCAAATTCAGTTCAGTTGAATACATTCATAAAGCAGAAAGTAAAAGCATAACTCATCCAAGGGCATTTGAAACAAAACAAGGCAGAAAATTGAAATCATATCATGTTTTATATTCACATTCATCTCAACTACTGCAATAAATCCATGTTGATCCTGTTGAGAAGCAATTGCAAACAATTAAGTTCAGGCCAATCAATAAACAATAGTAAACCAAAATTTGGAGTCAGCTCCAAGTCAATACAGAGCTCATATCACAGATACCAAATCTTTTTATTAAGTTTGATATATCGTCAAACTTTTGATCTTCAAGTGATTTAGTGGTTTTTCTTTTGATTAATTTTGTTAAGACCTAGCATGGTATTTGGCCAAATTTTACAGGTGTCTATAAAATACTTTAATAACTTATTAACCTAATAAACCAAAAAAATGAAATAAAAACTAATCAGTGTGTAAAAAACTTGTTTGAGATCAAATCAAAACAAAATCTCTTTGAGAAACTATCAGACAAACATATAATAAAATTTCAATTGGGAATTTGTAACCAAAGTGTCAATCTTAATACACTAACATCAATACATTACTGGGTATTAATAATCAATATTTTGGATCATTCTGCTCACCCTTACTTCACTCTGACAAACTAACTGAAAACAAACAACAAAAACAGACTGCCAAATACCAAATCTAAGAATGAACAAAACGTTGCCACTTAATGTTCACAAGGAAAAAAAACGGTTCCAACTGTGAATCAACGTGTTCCACACTGTCATTAAACTGCAGCAACAGTTTGGATCAGTATTTGTTTGTTACCGTATGTTCTGATGGATTTACCGTATATCCAAAATAAGACTTTTTCATCACAATATATCCCACAAAACATCACGGTGACCCTTCTTGTTACATTTGTCCTCCTCCCCATCTATCCTGGGAATGGGAGGATAGAAGTCTCCATTCAATAGGAGGAGCCCTGGAGCAAACCAGACCCAGGATGGACTGAGATGTGAAAGGAAAGACATCTGGAGATACTAATATTTGCTAATCATTTTTGTGCATTTGATTCCCAACACTGCTGGCCCCCGACTGGGAGGACATTTCACACTGCTTCTGCATGATGGCTTGGTTTCTGCTAAGTTTATAAAATAATAAATCAGTTTCTTTTTTTAGCTCCTGTTGTAAATATGCATTTATGGTTCCATTTATCTCTATAAAATTTCTTAAATTAAATTTGTTTTTACCAAATCTGGTTTGTAATGTATTTATTTCACTCAGAAACTCTAAGAGGAAGTTTGGGAAATAATACCCAAACAGTAACTTTGTTCATCAGAATTCCCTCTAATGATGCAGTTGGCCCACAGAAAACTTGGTCTCGCTGCAGCTGCAGAGAAAGTCTGTAAATAGGCAATAAACCACACAGTCCAACCACTGAAATGTTGCCTCATTAAACAGAGGCCACACTGTGGGAGACCCATATTGATTCATCCATCAAAGACTAATTTCAGTGGTATTTGCTCCTTTATTTGGCAACCTGGTGCTCTGATGTGGACTTGGGTCGATTAAGTTCAGCCGAATATTTGCTCCCCCAGCCTACCGCCCTCTCTGGGCTGCTGAACCTGACAGACCCTGTGTCTGAAATCTGATCCTGTTACACGTGTTGGGTTCAACTCAACTCAACAGATGGGTCAACATAAGGTCTGCTCCGGGGTCTCACACAGGCCCTCTCACTGGGTTTTGTCTTTTATAGCGAAACATTTGAGCTGAAAGACAATAGACTCGCATTAGCAGAAGAAATGATCATTTCCTTCCATGCAGCAAAAGAAACCTTGAACATTAGTGTCTCTTTTGTGTCTTTATGAGCACAAGCAGGTCCATGAAATGTTGACATTCTTCTCTGCATGCATCTCCTTTGCTGTGGCTGTGTAAACTTTTTTCGTCTTGTTCACATATTTTATATTTCTTGGTGTAATGCAGTTTCCTTGTGAGGTTTCAATGGGCATTCTGTTTTTGTTGCTGTTTTCAGTTAGTTTGTCTGTAGCCAAGATAAATCAGGGCACAAGAAAACACAGTTTACATTAAAGAATAGAATTATACCATTCTAAACTGTGTTTGCGAAATTAAACGGTAACACTCTGGTAAAGTGTACTCCTGTTAAGAGGTACAAAAAGTTACAAAATTAAGAAAAAAACTGTCTTTCTCACTGTTGGCAAATTTCATTTAATAATGTTTCTATATTCTGTATTTATATATTTAAATACAGTCAGTTTTTTTAAGCCATAAATTGATTTATTTTTCTCTTTAATATTTCCTGTTTCCATTTACTCCCCTCCAGTTTTAATTTGAGACTTGCGTAATGATATTTGTTACCATTATGTCCTTTTTATCATGTAAATAGAAGAAGAAAAAGCAATCAGCTTCAAGATTCATCCTCCAAAAAATTGACAGCACATATCAGGAATCAGTTAGGCTGATGTCAACATGATCGGAATCGGCCTTAAATGCCAGAATCAGTCCATCTCTGGTGTTTCCATCAACTGCGCTGAGTGATGGCTTGTTAACATAACTAAGGTAGAGAAGATGGTATCAAAGCCCTCTTCATATGTCATAGTTTGAGCAACAGGACTTTTCAGTTAAATTTAGAAAACTTAAATTATGCTGGAAAGCCTTGATAATAATAACACATTTTCCTAATTTTTATTAAAACTGAAGCAGTAAATGGTTAAAACTGGTTCCCTTCTGAAGCTCTGCCTGTACGGATATATTAGTCGAAAAAGGTCAACAGCACCATGAGTGATTTATGGATCTGTCACTCTAATGACTTTATCATGCAATAGATTGATAACTATATCACTCTGACAGGCCTTGTGCTGTATCATCCTGTCATTCTGGCTCACACATGAAGCTCCTGTCTGGGTGTTCAGTCCTGCCGGTCCGCAGCGCCGCGAAGCCAGAAAACTTTGAAGTTATAACAAGAGTCCAACCTGATCGCACAAAGTGAGATGAGAGCAGCCGTCTGCCCGGGGTTGCTGTTAAAATGCGTGCGGCGTGTTCACATTCTGAGGTGCGCTGCATCATACCCCATGCTGCCTCCGCTCATAATTGGCTGTCCACCCTGCATGAGCCCGGAAACTTGTGATACACACTCAATCCCAGATTTTCACAGGGTGCAAAGCGAAGCGTGAACTGATGCGACGCGGGATGTGTGTGTTTGTTCCAGTTGCTGTTGTTGTTGAACTTGACTCACAACCCCCCGGCTCTCTTTCCCACAGTACAGCTCAGAGTCAGCACCTACCTTTCTGAGAAAATATCCAATCGACTGACAAGGACAGAAGCGAATAATGCCGCAGAAGCACCAGACCCACTTAATGCTGGCCATGGCGGAGAGCACAGTGACCCAGTGAGGATGCAGCTGCTGCTCTTAACACTCCAGCTGTTTAGGTGGCTTTCTGGGTCTGTGTCTGTTTGTGTGCGCATGTGTGTTTGTGTAGGTTCAGTGATATTCACACCCCTTCCTGGCCTATATTCCCTCTGAGCTCAGAGTGTGTGTGTGTGTGTGTGTGTGTGTGTGTGTGTGTATCTGCTTCAGGGGTCCAGACCCTGCAGATGGCCTCCTTCCATCGCCCTCACTGTTATTCTGCAGCTCATTTCACATCGGCTGCCACCTTGGAGCCAAACGGATCAATAGATGAGCAGAATACATCACAAAAACAAAACAGTGTACAGGTGAAAGGATGGGGAAAAACAGCCTTGCTAATTGATAGAGCAGCAGGTTGGGCCAGAGGGGCGCTAGCCTGTGGATGATTCTTCACAGTGGAGGTCTGAACCATCTGTCATTTGCTCACTGTCAGGGATAAACCGCCGCTTTGTGTAGCTGACCAGCTTCAGAATGCAAATCAACAGGATGACACGACACGAGCTCATGAGACAGACAGGGCTGCTGCAGAATTTAAAGAAGCACTATAATCCCTATTCATCTCTAAGCACACGGCTTCAGCCCCCCAGATTACTGTTCACATTACACCGCCGCAGACCTGCACAAAGTGCCAAAGTCTCAGAGCATGTGCTGCTGCGCAAATGTGGCTTCTGAAGCTCCACTGACCTTGGCATGACTCTTATCTACACACATTCTGGCAAGCTTTAGAAACTAAGCAGAAGGAATCTGGAAAAAGCTGTGGTGGCTAAGAGAAACGTCTCAGAGACTTGACTAGTAAGTCCCTCTGTGTCAAGGTGAGACGGAGATCCAGGCCATATTGGAGCGGCATTACTGACAATGATGACTGCAGAGTGGAAAGACTGGAGCCTTCCACTCCACTGCCACCAGATGGCAATGAGTCCACTACAGGCTGCTCTGTCACTAGTCTTTGACAGCCATGCATATATATATATATATATATATATATATATATATATATGTTTTTTTCACATGTTGAGTATTGTTTTACTCAGCATGTAAAGATGCAGCCTTTGCTACAACTAATCAAACGTTCACTATATTAACTTTTGAGCAACAAATTGATTATTTTCTGCTTTAAAAAAGGAGTTGAATTATTTGTTTATTTGTATTTTTATATGTTACTTCAGTCGGACAAGCTTAACCAGTTATAAATCTGCAGAATGTGACCTTTTTGGGGTTTTTTCCGATTAGCTGATTATTGGTGGAATACTTGATTACAAAAATAATCATTAGTTGCAGCCTTACACAAAATATGTGTAAGGCTGCATGACTGTTTGATTTATTGTTATTGATATGATTAGTTATTTTGCACATTTTATTATCACTAAAAAATATATTGAACATTAAACTTTCATGGAATTTTATATGTTCATTTATAGGCAGGAGACAATGACCTGTTAGATGCATACAATATAACGTATTGAGGATTACAAGTTAAAACAAAAAACTCAATGAACACACTTTACCATGGTAACTCATCCCAAATCATGACAGGTTTGAGCCGACGTCTGCATTTTAAACAGCTCTCCATTTAGACAAGAACAAGGCTTGGGTGGTGGTAAGCTGTTGAATGACAAAGTGCTTTATCTCGAGTTAGATAAGGGCTGGTTGGAACCTCACGCAGTTAGCAATTCAGTCTCTGGGGATAAAATAAATCCTTTGTTGCCAACCCAGATTCAGCCAGGCAGCCTGTCAACAAAGCAGCTCTTTCAGCTTGCTGCAAAAGGAAAAGACAAAGCAGAAACCCAAATAGTGATATGGGAGCCTCACTTGTCTACGGGCTCCGGGCTCTAACTGCTCAGGTGTTTAGTATGACAACATTCATTTCCATTTTGGTGGAACCAAATCATGAAGCAATTTGCATTTTGAGTTAAAAAAAAAAAACACACCACCTGGAGTCCAAAGTGAATGGTTTGATAAAAATCCCAGATTTAAGAGTTTTGTGTCCTGAATATGATTCCCTTAGGAGGTTAACTGGACATAATAAACAACTAGACAGACCTGCACACAAATTCTCTATAAGACTGATATCAGGTCTTTGTGATGACTTTCTAACTTTGGCTGGATGGGGAGGGTTACTGTCCATTGTGCCAAAGCGTTTGCTTCCTGGCTGATTTCTTTTTACTTTTCCATCTAGTTTCTTCTCGTGTATGATTGTTTCCAAGGATGAACCGAACAGGTGCATGATTTTATTCTTGATATCTTGTCTGATTTCTTTTGACTTTCCAAACTTGTCAAACAAGAAAGCACTGTGGCCTTAAAACACTCCCACAGCTGAGCCTGAGTTAGTTTAAATGTGTCATCAGAAGTTTCCAAAGCAGAATCATCAGAAATTTTAAATATACATAATTGAATAGATCTCTGACATATTCTCTATCTCATCACTGTGGCAGTTAAAAAAATAATTGGCCCAAAAACAAATTTGGTCTGAATTAAATTCAAATGTTGAGAGAAAATCTCAAAATGTCTTTTTATTCAGTGTAGCACAATTTCTGATTTCAACTGTATTTAACACCTAGCATGTGTAACCTTCTAAAAGTTGTTTAATTAGCAGTCCGTTTTCCCAGCAGTGTCGAGAACTGCCAGCAGGTGTTCTATTACCTATAAAATATTCAGACTTTGACATATTTCTTTTGTATCTATTGCATATTGTGCAATACAGAGGTTCATGTCTGATGTTTTTCTTGTTTCTTTGATTCGAATGTAGTTTGAATGAGGAGCCTGAGTGGGCAGCAGTTAGCTCCTTTAATACAGGAACCAGCTGCTGGTCATTTAATCACCGGCATCAACAGGAGAAAGAGGCGCCTCCAGCTCTGTGTAGCTACCCTCCACCTACACAAGCATAAACTCCCTGCTCTTTCACAGCATCACATTAATAAAATAATACTGATATTGAAAAGAAACAAGTCAACTGAAAAGACTTGGTGCCTTGGCAGAAAGTTTATTCTGACTTCTAGTTCTGTAATGTGTATTCTCGTCTCAAAAAGTTGAGTTGAGGCATCACATTCAACCAACATTTACCCCAGTGGAATCAGGCCACACAGCAAATCTACATGAACTGTGAGGAAAATGAATTTCTCGTAAGACACACAAATACAAGATGTAACTTTGTGTATTTAGCTCCAGTGCCATGGTTCAAAAATTTGGAGATTTTCCTGTGGAATGTAACTACAAATATCCACAGAAATTTTTCAATGAACAGATATTAAACAGATATTTTTGATACATAAAATGTACAATACTTTATATATCACTCAAGTTTTTTATCACTTCACGTTAAACTATGGAACAGATTGATTTCCCCCACACGTGCAGACGTTTGTGAAGCTATATTTGTTTCATTCAGTGTATTAACTCATTTCAAAGAAATAGTGTTGAGGAAAAATATTTAGCAAAGCATGTTAAGTTGTGTAAGATTAATTACTTAACTTAATTATTGCAAATTATTTTGTTTAATCCCAGAGTGAAAGTAAAACCAATATTTAATTGCTGAAGTCCTTAAACATTACAGTCTGAGTCTACTGTAAATTACACTGTGTCAGCATAGTAGTCTAATTTCTTATATATTCTTCTGTCTATGTACCTTACATGTGTGATATATATAATATATACCCCTCAATCAAAAATTTTTGATTGATGTAGTATCTTGATACCACAACAACGTACTACAGTTTGTTCCAGATTTTATTTGAAATCTGGAACAAACTTCCAGAAAACTGTAAAACAGCTAAAACACTGACTTCCTTTAAATCTCAGCTAAAAAATCCATCTGTTTAGAGCTGTATTTGAAATGTAATCAATTACAAATTTAACGATGGCACTTGACTTAATGAAATGTTTTGATTGTTGAGTCTATGTTTCTTGAGTTTGTGTTTTTCTGTTTGTTATGATGTAAAGCACTTTGGAATGCCTTGCTGCTGAAATGTGCTATACAAATAATTGATTTGATTGATTGATTGATTGATTGATTGATTGATTGATTGATTGATTGATTGATTGATTGATTGATTGATTGATTGATTATGGAATGTCTGGGCATTTTATTAGAGTCTGAAGTATAGGAATTGGAGTTCAGGTGGTCTGCCCAAGGAAAAGGGCTAGGACCACCTTTGTAACGGTTTTACCCTGAGTGATGTTGCAATGACAGACAATCTGAGCAGCCTTTGAATGGCAGCTTTAAGACAAGCAGCAAATGGAGCTTTTGATGCAAATAATTATTTAGCAGATTGCAGTGAAGTTTGAGACAGAACAGATTCTGAACTTCAGCCAGGGATCGTTTCTTCTGTAAATGATGCACACAGAGAACATCACAGGGCATCCCCAGTGTGTAGTAGTGTAGCTGTCTGTCAGGCATGTTATGTATAATGATCTGTATGGGTGTGTGTGCGTGCGTGTGCGTGTCTGCGTGCTTTAGCATATTGTTGGCTTTCTTGGTGAATTTTGATTGGCCAGTCTTCTAAGAGAGGAGACTATATTTGTGGCATTATGGAGCAATTTTTAAAAGAGATTCTAAGATTAAACTTTTAAAGTCTCATAAAACTGCTTGACTTTGTAGTTTTTATGTCTTTCGCAATTACTTTATCACACATTTACAAAAGTTCATTTAAAAGCCCAAGAGGAACACCGTAGCTTATCAGTAGAGTATTTTGTCTCCCTGTCAGTTACAGGCTGCGGTTAATAAATCCAACTCAACATTCCCATGCACTGATTCCATTTCTCTCCATCTAAAAACGTCATGCTTCCTCTAAAGACCTCCTCAGTCTATGGCTGGGGAGAAACTGCAAAAGCAAACCTTTCACAAACCCAAAAACGGTAGGCACAAACACTCACACACCATGACAAAGCCATGAACCCTTTCTCTAATAGCTGTGATGAAAGCAGCATCAAAACGTTTCAGACTAGGAGATGAGTTATGTCTCCCCAAAGGTCAAAAATGTGGTTTTTATTCCTTTTTTTTCTCACATAAGGACCTTTTATTAAAGGTAATACTTAGCCTGGCATTTAACGCTGACATCAATTCTCATGATCCAGCACAAGTCTGGCAATAATGGGAGTACAACGACTAACGCTGACCCAAACTAATCAATACTAATCTTTTTAGTCTTTTTAATCTTTTGGCCTTATTAGACAGCAATCAATTGTGGGGTGACATCATATTTATGTCACCCCATAATCTCTGAATTGGTAGAGAAACCTGAAATTATGAACATAAGTTGTAAACAAAGTCCTGTATTTTCTCAATTTGACAATAACAGCAGAAAACTGAAACCTTTAGAAGTTGGTTCCTCCCTGACAAGGAAAGACAAGTTTCCAGTTCAAAGGCAACATGAATCTAATGAAGTCAGTAAGCTATATAAGTCATCAAAAAAAAAAAAAAAAAGTCACACATAGATGTTTTAAACAACCACTGTGACCTTTTGTATCACTGTACGTGACTGGAACCAACCCCATGTCAGGCTCCATGCTTCCTGCTGAAAATGATAAAACACAGACTAGACCTGAACTGGAGTGACTGTAGCAGCTTTAAATTAGACATGTTTAGTTTTTGTGACATAACTGTTCAAAAATACTTTATCTGAAAAGGAAATTAAATGTTGTCATAACTCATATCATCCAATTTGTTGTGGATGGTGATGTGGGTAGGAATGATCTCTGGTACCCCTCAGAATATGAAGAAACATTTGACTAAATGCTGTTGCTGTTAGCATGTCATGACTGTCATGACATGCTAACAGCTCAATTTCCAGCAGCAAACACAATATTCCACAGCAACATGTCCTGGATGACACCGTCCAGGGAAGCTCTGCTAATCCACCTCAGTTACTTTTGTTGCTCCACTTTAAATCCCTGTCTGGTTGTTTGAATAGCGAGGCGGGCAGAAAGATGGTTGAGAAGGGGATATGATTTATGCCTGTTAAAATCAGTGGAAGAGATGGCTTGAACTTCCTTCTTCTCTCTTTGCTGAAACTGAAGATATTTCTGAAAAGACTGAACCAAACAGAAACCTTGGAATGTACATATTTAAAGTTCAATCTTATCTCACAGATCATACCTCCTACTAGGTATGTATGCCATACTTCTACTACCAAGTGAGGTAACATTTCCTTCACAGCCATTAGTGCTATTAAGACTATATCCCTCATATTCATCATAAGGGACTACCTATAAGCCTGCATGAAAGCAGCTAATACATTCAACTGTAATTCTCCCCCTAGTGCTAGAGACACCATTAATATAATCTATTCCCTTTGTGAAATAAAAAGCACATGCCTGAAGGAAAACAATAGGATTTTATTACTTATCAGGAGATACAGGCATGAATTTAAAGCCACAGGATTCTCCAACAAAAAAATTATTGTGTCAGTTTATCAAAGACTCCAGTATGATGCATGATAATACTGCACTTGCTTATTTAAAGCTGTCAGGTTCCTTGGGTGTGCAGAGCATTCCTCTGTCTTAGCGCCAGCAGGAGTTTAGACAGTTAGTCTTACTTCTCCTGAAATCTGCAAGGGTAATAAGCAGTCTGCATGACTGCCAGCCGAGCCTCCAAAACCCACGACACAACTGCCGCTTAACAGCTATACCCTGTTCCATTAACCGTCACATGGCTCGTCTCCAGAAATCATCTCTTGCCATAATTTTTTGTGTGCCACCCAGTTAGGATACATTTCCTGCCTGCACACACCAACAACATTAAACCTTCAACATGATGGATGCCAGATCATGTCCATAGCCATCATCACTGCATGCTTTGTGACGGATGCCGACCAAGCTGGTTCCTCATCTTTATTTCCATTTTAATACCTCAACAGTATTTAACCCATTAGGTTTCCTTTGGGGACGATTAGTGGAAGGTTAATTAAAGATGTGATTAGTTGTCTAGCAATGCATAATGGGAAGCTATTCCTGCTCCAGTGCTAACCCATGGGTCTTCACATTAACCGTAAAGACTGAAAGAAGTGTTACTAATTTACACAGATATGCTAATCTTTACATTGCAGGCAATGGGAAGATGAAACTAAAACCAAAATTAAAATTAGTTGGCAATATGAACTCTACTCCATCGGAAAGGTGAGAGCCGAATGAGTGCATTTAAGGTTAAAGGTCGTCCAGCTCTGCCGTCGTCCTCAGACACAGAAATCCTCCTGAGCCAGCCCTCGCAGGCCAGCGCTCACAGATAAGCCAGCAGCTGTCACAAATCAGACTGACGGAGCCAAAAAACACGGCCAACGGCAACATCTTGAACTGTGACAGTCAGTCAGGCTTGGCCACTATGGTGGGAGTCATATGGAGACGCACACATGTGCAGCACTCACAGTAAATGAGTTCACTGAAGCTAAAAGGCTTTTAGCTATGTTTGGGTCCATGGCACAGATAGCAGTTTGTCATATTTATTCTAATCCCAGCATCCCAAAACGTTTCAGCCCTCGGTGATTGGCTGTAGAAGAGCACGGTCTCTCAGTCAGCAATTTAAACTCTTAAATCTGTTTTGATTTAACAGAATCAAAACCCAGAAACAGAAAATTTCATTTGGTTAAAAACCCCCCCACAAGACTCAAATTAGCTTGAGGAAATTGGATGGACGAAAGTCTGACACAAGAAGTGAGGGGAGAAAAGGACCACAAACTCCATGACTTTGTGTAATGTAAGATATGTCAAGCATCTAAACATGGTACCAAGAGAGGCACTCTAACCATAGCTGTCAAGCACTCTTGTCACTTATAAACAGTATTTTTGTAGAAATGAACCCCAAAAAGCAGTGGTGTCCAATTATGCAGTGGTTCTTTTAGTGAAGCTCTGACTCTTGTCACATCTGGCTGAGAACATTTCTGCATATATGAATGCAGAAGTTAGACAAAAACATAGTGGGTACCAATGCAGTAATGAAAAAAATCTGATGTCGTTTTTAATATAAGGGTTCAATAGTGGCTGGACAGCCAGTGAGGAGTCCATGTGTGTGCAGAAACACACATGCACTGCAATATACTTATGTATGATTACATAAGTGTGTTGAAAACTCACACTGAGGAGAAAAATAGTTGAACTGACACAAACCACAAACACTAGATGAAGTAAGGAACTTCTCTAGTAAGTTTTAAGCAATTTGGAATTGATTTTAAATAATCCAGAGATTATTTTGTTGATACAATAAAATATTTGAAAATTACATTGAGTTTCATTTGTCATTGGCTAATCTCTAAAAGGTTCAGACTTTAATTTTGCTCATTCTACACTGTTGTCTGTCTTATTGCAATGTTTCCAAAAGGTTACTAGGCAGGGCCCAACACTGCAGTGACTAACAACAAAACTAAGATCGTTTGTTCAGTAAATTTCTGAATTGTATTTCAAAATAGCCCATATGACAAATGCTAAATCAGCAGTTTTATTACGACACCTCATAACTTTAGGTCATTTGAGCATTTCTACTGTGCACACTGTGTTGACCAAAATAATCTGAGTAAACATAAAAAGAGTTTTTCGATCACCACATTAATTAAACTTTAAAAATCGTTCTGGCCACAAAGTTAAACCATTGTTTTTTTTCTTTCTACTCTCCAGCTATCCATCACCTATAGTCATTGCTAACATTAACTCTCTTTTTCTTGTCCTCACTTGGCCTGGCTTTGAGACCTTCCTGGGTAAGTCCACTAACTTAATGTTATTTTTTTTATAGATAACCTAAGGTAACCTAAGGTTATCTGTAGAAAATAAAATAAATTTATCTTATGTTCATGGCCCTGTTTTCAATGTTTGACCCTGTTTGACCCCCCTCTCTCCAAGACAAAGCAATGGAAGACGACATTGCTCGAACTGAGAGTGTGTGCCATTTTTATCCTATACTTTCTCATGATTCAGCCATGAGATTAATTCATGGCTGAATCATGGTCTTCTTATAGGAGTTCCAAGGCCAAAGCCACATCTGACCAAACAGAACATGAAGGCTAGTCTCATATTTACCAAAAACACATGTTGATGATCCCCAAGACTTTTGGGAAAATATTATGTAAACTGATGAGATTGAAGTGGGATATTTTGTGTTTCATTGTGTGTATTCTGTTACATCTGAACAAACATAATTTAAGAACAAGAGCAAGATACCATCATCATAATACAGTAGTGTGATAAATTATGAATACAATTCATTCCACAGGCCTGAAAGGGTCAAACATGCAGCTTAGACAGTTGTTTATGGACAATAAGATGAAGACTGTAAAGCAAACCAAAAAAAAAAAAAAAAAAACAAGTTTCTTCCTGTTTTTAACAAAGTTGGGCACACCTGATGGCAATAACTGACTTGTGTTATGGAGGCAGACAATGAAACACAGTGTAAAGAAATTACACTCTGCTTCCTGTGATTACTGCCACACACTCCAGGTTTGCTTTAAACTATAAAGCTTCCCAGGACTCTAATATAAACAGAAATGATGAAAAGGAGAAAGCAGTCTCTTTGGAGCTTCTTCTGATGGTTGGAGGTGATGGTTAGCAGACTGACCTCAAACAGCCGATAGAAATGTTTCCATCTCATAGTGACAGTCAAGTTCTGATAACAGCTTTGGAACAAACCTTAAGTGACACAGCAGACTGTAGAGGCTCCTTGTCAGTCAGTGCTGTGGGAACCCAACAATACCATCATATCAAAAGGCCAAGTCAGCGAGGTGTCCCTGAGCCATCGCTGTCAGCATGCAACAAACAAAAAACAAACAAAAAAAAAAAAACAGGCCTATTTTCATTTCTTGAGGTTGCACAGTAGTGTAGTTGATTGAACTGTTGTCTTGCAGAAAGAAGGTCCTGGGTTCAAAACCCAGGCCGGGTTCTTTCTTTGCATGGAGTTCTGCATGGGTTCATCCCCGGTTCCAGAACATAAATGATAGGTTACCATGGGTTTCGAAGCTGCGCATTAGTGTGTGTGTGAAAAGCTGATTGTCATGTGTGTCTCTGTTCCACTGCAATGCGATGACAACCTGCTGTATCCCTGGTTATCCCTGCATTAACTTGTGAGGACAAGCAGGTTCAGAGGATGGATGAATTTAAATTTTTTGACAGAATAAATGACAGATTTAAATTAGTCTCATTAAAATGCAAGTGTTTTCAGTAGCGTGATCAGTGATCATTTCAGTGAAGGGAGAGGTGATGATCAGCCATGGAAACTTGTTCTCATTCCTGCTGTCACTTAGATAGGCTGTACTGCCTATCTAAATTAGATAGGCTGTACTGCCTATCTAAATAAGAAAGATTGTGGATGTTCAGTTCTGCTACAGTGGTAATGTGGATTCCATTGAGGGTAATAAACAGAATAAGGTATATCTGTGACTGAATTATTTTAATTCACCATATTGGATGTTCTAAGTATTTTAGAGGGGTCTGAAGTATTTATGGGTCAGCTGTTTTGCAAATAGGCTTCACTGCAGTTACTTTATTTTTTAAAAGGCTTCACACTGAGCTTTCTCACCACATTCAGGCCCACAGAGTGGGACAAACTGACCTTCCTTTGTCTCAAAGTCATCCTTTAACTCTTCCTTTTCAATAGTAATCACAATCCTCTTAGCACATCTGATCTCTCACTATCATTCTAGATGACCTTAGAGCCCCGCCTGATGAAACTCAAAAACCTGAGCTGCAGAGCTGATAAAAACCGGGCTCCAAATGTTTACAACAGGGCCAGTGGCACAGAACCGTAATGTTCCACAGCAAGGTGAGTGGCTCCTGGGTGGGGTTCACAAACACTATTATCATGACTGAGGGGGAAGCTCTAATCAACACCACAAAGTGTTGAGCGCTGCAGGTTAAACTGCCTCCAAACCACCTCCACCCCTCTCGTACTTTGATCAGAGCGCTTTTATCTCTGTTGATTCATGGGCCGATAAGTTGGAGAGCTTCTCTCTGTTGCTTTCCCCCCTCTCACTCAATACCTTATTGGATTCGTGTCAAGGTTTCCATCCATACAGCACATTAAAGCTTGTGAACCTTCTGAACATGAAGCAGATTGTGCTTTAATCAGCATCCTTTTCTTTGTCATTTCAGAGGCCCCTACCTGCACTCTGCAATTATTGTTATTTTCAAAGCTGTCAAACTAAACATCTGAAGTTGATCCAGAAAGGAATAAATTAAAATAAAGCTCTTGCTCTTCAATCATCTATGTATGTTTATGCTCTGCTGGTACATAAATACTGCAGGCAGGAATTTGCAGAAATTTCTAACATATGGAGCTTCTTTCCTAATTTATCAACATAAATGCAGCTTCTGTCAAAACAACTTTCTTGAACAAACAGCGTCATAAAGACCCAAGCATTTCAGTTGCAGTGAAATGGTTTAGATTACTGGTTATACTGTTCTAGAATGTCTTAGTAAAGCTGCACATTTTTTTACCAATCCATGGTAAGACTAAAAATCTATTTTTGCAGATTCTCTGTCTAATCTGACTGAGGTTGAACTAATTTACCACAGAAAATCAGAGATGTGCTGTTTGTCTCCACATCATACTGTAGCAGCATTTCTGTTACTGAGTTGCCCAAAACACAGAGATTAATACCCACCAAAAGTCAAGTTTTAATAGTGAACGTAAAAGTCTTGTGCTAAGATACCATTGAATAAACGGTTGTCTAATTAATGTTTATCTACATTTGTATGAGAAATTATGAAAAAGTCTGGTTTGATATAATCCTGCTGCAAATGCAGAAAGAACATTAAGATTCCAGACTCATGCAGGTTCACAAACAAATGAGAGCAGCAAGAATCTTGAAGCGGAAGAGCTGTTCCTTTTTTTTTTTCTTTCTTTTTTTTTTATAAAACACTCTCCAGAATTCATGGGTACAGATGATACAGTTTTATTTCTAAAGGATTCTCTGAGAACCTGTGCTAATTAAAGAACAAAAATTGCTGCATCAATTTTTTTACCATGACACAGTACACAAGAAATTATGCAGCTCCCTTTAGAATGAGAATCTAATTGGAGCGAGACAAAGGCAGAATGGAGAGGCACAACAGACTAACGCAGACACAAAGAAACAAAGATCCAAAGATGACTGGTGAGAAAATCATTTATCATAAAAGGTTCTCCAAGCTAACAAGACAACTGCTAATGTGAAATTATTTGGATACACTTAGTGACAGGTCATAAAAACAGACATCTAGAGGGGGAACCTGGCCCAGCACGGGGTTTTTATTCCCTTCAGTTGTTTTTTGATGAGAGCAGCACTTTCCAGCTTTCTGAGAAATATTTGCATTTGTAAATGGAGACAAAGAACAGAGAGCAGCGGACTCTATGGACCAAGAAACGACCAACTGAAAGATAGAAAGGAAGAAAGAACCGCATTTGTAAAAATATACAGCTTCCACAATCTGGTCAAAAATTAACTATGTTTCAAAATCTAAAACTTTTGTCAGTGTTAACTTAGGTCTAAAAATTTGCAGATTCTTCAAAATACAATTTGTGCATATTATTGTTATTTTCCTCATAAAAATTTCAAAAATGTAAAAACCAAAACACTGATGTGTAAAATGATAGAAGTCACAAGTCCAAACTAATGCTTTTAACAAGTTTTAGTAAATGTAGTAAATGTAAGTACGCTAGTGAATGTTTTTCCACAAGTCAAAAAGGAAGAAAAGTCGTGCAAAATTCAACATTTTTAGTAACTGAACAGGTTTATTTTTCTTACTTATCAAATGCCAGGCTTATCTAAACTTCCATACTGTGTGACCCTCTGCATCCCAAAAAACATTCAATTAAAGTATAATCAGACCAAATTCTATGTGATATGGGCTTTTAATAAATCTTGACTGTTCTACAGTTCAACTGGTAGCACGTTGCCTTGCAGCAAGAAGGTACTGGGTTCGATTCCAGGCCCAGGATCTTTCTGGATGGAGTTTGCATGTTCTCTCTGTGCATTCATGGGTTCTCTCCAGGTACTCAGGCTTCCTCCCACAGTCCAAAAACATGACTGTCAGGAAAATTTGTCTGTCTAGGTGTGAGTGTGTGTGTGTGCATGGTTGTCTGTTTTTTGTGTTGCACGGCGACAGACTGGTGACCCTGACTCTGCCTCTCACCTGAAATAAGACTATGGACAAGAGTGCACAGAAAATGGATGGATGGATGGATGGATGGATGGATGGATGGATGGATGGATGGATGGATGGATGGATGGATGGATGGATGGATGGATGGATGGATGGATGGATGGATGGATGGATGGATGGATGGATGGATGGATGGATGGATGGATGGATGGATGGATGGATGGATGGATGGATGGATGGATGGATGGATGGATGGATGGATGGAGTGCAGTGTTTACTCTAAAGTCAATCTTGCCTCACATCTTGAGACATAATACTTCTGAGCCTTATATTGTTAATACGGGGGATGAAAACTCTACCATATTTTGATCATAAGGTAATAAGAAGCTTACAGTTAGAAATAATGTGTAAAGGACAATGCAACTGGGATGAGAGGGGAAGGGTGGACTGAATGGACACAAGGTGAAAGAGGATAGGACTCACAATGCAGCGATTCTTTTTAAGTTTTATTTTTTGCTTGCTGGTTTGACGGAAATAAAAACTGTGCGGATTTCTCTGAGTGCAGATTGTTTGGGTTGAAAAAGTGGGGAAGCACTTACTCCACCTGCTGCACCATTCAGACACGCAGTTTTGCTTCAAGAAAATCTGTTTAGTTTTTAGTTACCATGGAAACTCAGGATGCAGACAGGTGTAGTTACCAGGGAGTCAAATAGATTAGTTACTGTTCCTCAGGCATCAGGAGAAATGGTGGATGCTGCTCGGCTATCAGAACCTGGTTGATCTGAAGGAAGTCACTAATTCATCAATATCCCCCAGATAAATGTTTTATTACATATTTTTTTATACATATAAAATGAGAAATTAATTTTCCACTTTTTCTACAAAGACATCTACTGAATAGATATTATTTGTGGTAGTGTTTGTTCTGTTTGCTAAATGTGGATGTACTGCAGTCAGATTGAATGATCATGAGTCCAACAGGAAATGGAGGTAAACCAGAGCTACTGTCTGTCTGGCCCCCATGCAGTTAAATCCAAACGTCTTCATGTATTTTTGCTGTGGTCTGTCATGTTGCAGAACAGGAAGACAGCTTTCCCCCCTCAGATTCTTCACATTCTTCTTCAGCAGCGAGTCCCATTTATAGCAAATGGTCAAGCTAATTCCCATGCTACTGACTTCTACAAAAGGTCTGTTTTACTGCAGAACTCCCCTCTTGACCAGCAACACAGACTACGCAGTCCAAATCATTTCAGGGAATTGTCCAAATATATGTGAGTATTGATGTCTCTTTGCCAAGAAATATAGACATTGGTGGGAATGGAAGAAATTAGAAAGCAGCATGGTCCAATCAGAAGTCCTGGAAAACATGCCGTGTTTTTTTCACATTCCAGTTTGAGTTCATTTCACTCAAGTTTTTAATTCAACTTATTACAATTCCATAGACATTTAGAGAATTGCATTCATATTTCAGCAACCAACTTACTGTGATACAGTTGGGAAAAAACCTTAAATCCAAACATTTTCATGTGGACGAAGATGTTTGGGTGATGACGAGGTTCAACAGTGCTCCTCCACTTCCTTCCTATTCATTTTCCGTCCATGCAGACATTTTGTATTCATATTATTTAGCCATGTTGTCAGCTTTTGTTAGAAGTTCAGCATGTTCATGACCTGTGTACAAAAACTGTAATAACAATGCTGTTATCTTAAGTGTAAATCAATTGAATTGTATGTCATTGTCTAAAATCTTACAGCATGATTGTTAATCATGATGAGCAGATTATAACCTCTAATTCAGCCCAAACTTTAACCAGCATCCAGTGGATTTTTTTTTTTGTTTGTTTGTTTTTTTCTTTTGCATGTGTGAGGTTGTTTATAGAACAAACAAAATAAGAAAACAATATTAATTTGTCATTTTAAATGCACCCCAGCATGCATGTACATACAATGATATTTATGAAATCAGCTAATTATTAAAAAAAATATATATATCCATTCCAGTAACTCCATCACTTGGTAACACGATGCTCAGACGCGTTTCCAAGTCTTTTTTTGTTGTTGTTGTTGTTGTCGTTTATTATGAGGATTTTCTGATTATGGCTAATAAAACATGGAATATAAAACAAATAATATCAAACCAAAACAAAAGAAAAAAAAAACAATTTTATCGGGATATGTGAACTTACTGAAGAATATGATTCATGTCTGATTAAAGATTATTTTCAAAAAGGTATTTTTAATCTGTCTCACCATATGATCATGTTCTTTTTAGGGGAGAAAACATTATAATAACTCATGGAGATGTAATAACTGCATCAAATTTAGACAAAACAAAATGCATCATCAGTCCAAGTCAAGCAAAGAGTAAAAACACAAAGGGAGGTAGAACTAGAACGTGTTCCTGAGGATGAAACCCTGAAGCAGTTCTTGTTCCTCCATGGCTCCAGGTTTCAGCTGAACAGTTTTACATCTGCATCTGCCTAACAGAACAAATAAAGCAACCACACAGTAACAACACGTTGCATGCAACCTTTACACAAAGACTGCTGCCGTCTTATCACTTATTCATCAGGCAGCGTCCCTGCAGACCATGAACTCGAAGTGTTCCAAAGTGGAGAAGCCATGTGTCTGCTGAGGAGCAGGAAGCCGTCTGCAGCAACCCAGCAATGGTGCGCTGCACCTCAACACAAGCCAGGCATGATTACCTTGGAAGCAAAAAAATGGTGTCCCAGAAGTTTGAGAGCCACTGACTGCCTCATCAAGAAGCTGACTATCACACTGGAGCTGAGGCAGAATGTGGGAGAAATCAATCCAGGCCTGCAATGTCAGGCCTGCTGGCTCAGTAAAAATCAGGAAAAACTGAGACTGAAGCAATTTTCCTTATTTTCACACAAAACAGAAGAATTGAACTGTATTATTGTAAAACAACACACACACCAAGCAGCTTTTAGATTTGTTTTTCCATCAGAAAAAATTAAAACACAGCAAAAAAAAAAAAAGTTTATTTGTAAAAATGTTTTGTTTTTTTTGGCCACATCAATATTGGTTTGATCAACCAGATCAAACCAATATTGGTTTGATCTGGTTGCACCAGTCTCCAGTCTCTAGACTGGAGACTGGTGCAAACCATGAAAAGTCGTAGGAAGATTATGGCACAGCATGTTTGTTAACGACTCATGACATTTACAAATTTTTTTGTAAATGTGTGATATTAATTTTGTTTCTTATTACGGAAACACCACAATTGTTAAATGGTATTTTTGTTTTAGCCTAGGGGTTTTGTGCACATTTTTAATGAAAATGCACTTAAAGTGAGCAGGAGACTATTCCAAAAACATCCTGAGCTAATTGAATTGTTTGAAACACGACAAGCAGGGAAAGCTCAGGCTTTCCCATGAAGGAAACTGATGCAATACATTTTCATCTGAGTCCTGAGAGCAGAGCCAGTCTGGTTTGGTGTCTCCCTTGGCAGGCCAAAGCAGTCTTGTGATGGTGACTGACCCAGAGGGATGTCTCAGAGATGAGACCTGAATATATTTCACACCATATGCACCAAGTTTCCACAGGATTCACAGGGAACTGAGAAAAATCAGCCGCACTGCAGTCCTTCATGACAACATCTGGCCAATGAGACCTTGAAAAATCATTTCAGGCAAACACATCGCAACAGCCCAGTCCTGAAACCGGACGAGGGACGGCACTCGTTCCCCAAACCTTTATGATTTCAACCTACCTCATCAAAGCTACTGTCTTCCTTCTTGAACGCTGCAAGGAGAAACAGAAAAAACACAAATTAGATGCTAACTGGACTGACAGCAGAATCAACTTAAAAAGCACAAAAAAGTATAAACACACAGTTATCACATTCCCCTCTGTTGTTCCTGAAAAAAAACTGACTGCTATATCACACATGTGTTATATCTGAAACCAAAAGCTTTGTTCCCTCTGTGACATTAAATCAGACAAAACATTTCCTGTTTTAGGTCAGTTAGAAATACTAACATTGCTTCTATTTCTCACTGTTGGAATAATGATTTTTGTGTAATGAACTGGTTCAATTTTTATCTTAGAAGTTTATATACATTTCCTTGTGTTGTTTTGAGCATGTTTTAAAGAGATTTTGATAAATGGAGACAATACCCTTATGCCAAACATATTCCAACTCTTTCATCCCACCAGTTCAGGCTTGAATAAAGCCGAAGTTCGCCGTCTCAGCTTGCTGTACTCTGACCAGACTAGCCCAACCCAACACTTCAACACAAACGCATAAGATTTTTGTTTCGAGTTGTAAACAGTTGTAGCTGGACAGAAGAAAGGGAAAACGTCCAGTAAATTAACCTGGAGACAGGATTCTAATCTGGGATATCTGTGTTGTTTTTTATCAATATTTTACAATTATCCATCCATCCATTTTCTTCCGCTTATCTAGGGTTGGATGGCGGGGTTAGCAGCTTAAGAAGGGAGGCCCAGACTTCCCTCTCCCCAGCACTTTCGGGGGAATCCCAAGGCGTTCTTAGGCCAGCCAAGAAACATAGTCCGTCCAGCATGTCTTGGTCTTCCCCAGGGCCTCCTCCCGGTGGGACACCTCACCTGGGAGGCCTCCAGGCGGCATCCTGACCAGATGCCCGAGCCGCCTCAATAGCTCCTCTCGATGTGAAGGAGCAGCGGCTCTACTATCAGTCCCTCCCGGATGACCGAGCTTCTCATCTTAGCTCTAAGGGAGAGCCCAGCCACCCTACGGAGAAAACCCGTGATCTCGTTCTTTCGATCATGACCCAAAGCTCATGACCATAGATGAGGGTGGGAACGTAGATTAACCGGCAAATTGAGAGCTTCTCTTTTTGACTAGTTGTAATTTCTTTTTTTTTACAATTAAAAAAATATTTTTGTTTTGCATGGGTGGTTGCATATATTTATAACCACCCATATGTTTGTAAAAGCCAAAATGCTTTTTGACTTTGGATTGCAAACTAACCTTAAAATGGACATATTATAGGTCCAATGGCCTCATTAACGAATCCTGTTGGATTCCAGTGATCAATAAGCAGAGAATCACTGAGGTGTTTTTTCTTCAGATCCCTAGTTTGCCAGTTTAGCAGAAGCAAGAGAGTTAGAACGTCCTTAATCAAATCTCAGCATCCTGGAGGCGGAGCCTCGCTCTGATCCTGTGGTCACTGAGCAGCTGCTGGGGTTAATAGCCTTGCTCAAGGGCACAATGCCAGCGGTAATGAGGGAAGAAAAACCTCTGTTAAACCTTCAATGCTCTGACTGATTACAGTGTATTGGTGTAATCTTCATCAAAGCTTTATTACTTATATTTCCCAGGCAGATAGCTGAGTATCAGAATCCATTCAAAAAGGCCGGTGAGTAAATGAGGTGTTGCTCTGAAACACAATCTGATTCAATCTGTGAGTTTATTAGATATGCTAACAGTATCAGGTAGGTCTGAATAGATGTTTTTTTTTGTTTTTTTTTTTAATAAATAAAATCTTAATTTAAAATTAATCTTTGCCTTATTATAAAATCTGTTTGATTATCTGAATAACTTAAGAATAAGTAATGGTGCATTCACAGTTCTTTCATTGAACTCCAGTACGTTTGCCTAGAAAATCTGGTTTGTTTGGGAAGGAGTGAATGTGGACCAGAGAAAGTGAACTCTGGTCCACTTACCAACCTCGGTCTCGGCTCAGTTGAGGCAAACTCTGGTGACATTTAAATGCTTATGTGAGAGCCAAGAAGACTGGAGACTGCTTCAAAAGCAGGAAGCGGACTACAGCACAAGGCATTCTGGGTAATTACGGCTAAAACAAACTCGCAAGTCTAGCACTCGCAGGAGAAGTGGCTTCTAAAATTCTGCAAAAGACTAAAGAGAATTCCTGCAAACTCTAAAATCTGACTCCATAACATTTTCGATTGTATTTCCTGAAGAAAGAAGTTGTTGTTCAGTGCCTCCTTCACAAATTCTTATGTTGTTTTTATCACTCAGCTTTTTCAAAGCATTTTGTTCATTTGACACAGTGAAGTGTGAAAGCGAACCACAGCAGTTGAATATGAACAAATGCTGTAAATTAGATCCTCAACCGACCCGGGTCTGCCGGACTATTGGGTGAAAAAACACCCCGAAAATCAAAAAATGAAAGAAGAAATCTGAAAATGATTTTCAACCACACAGCAACTCAAACACCTGAAATCTATAAACAACACCTCTCCTGCCCAAAGCGGCAAAACCAGACACTCAGAGGACATTCAGCGGTTCCTGTGAGGGCTGGGGCGACTGACGCTTCCTGCCGGTTGAACAAGTATCTGAACCGGAGAGAATCAAAGAAACTGGTTTTATTTATTAACTGAAGGTAAATATGTAATTACACAGAAAAAAAAAATGCATCATCTGATATATAACAGATGGGCTGGACTGTTGCTGGCCCACAACTCCTCCTGCCAGGATTCCAGCTGACAGCTCAGAAAGTGAGATAAAGTCATCTCCCTGTCAGGGCACCTCCAAACATCCATGATGCTTAAAACAACATTCTCCCCTTTGCCTTCATTTAGTGGATAAAGGGAGGCTGCTGCAGTTAAAACATCCACCTTGCATTCTGCTGTACGGAGCTTCAGTTCAGTGATCGGTACCGGCCAGTCCACTGGGACCAGTCGGATCAGCCATGCAACAAAGACATAAACAATACAGCTCCCATTCTTTGTTAAAGAATCCGTGGAGAGGAGGAAGCGACCGATCGATGCTCAGAGGTGTTGATCTAGATGGGAGGAAAGATAGCCAATAAAAGCCGTCCATCAACACACAAGAAAAGTCAATGCCAATCTTTCTTTCTCTCACGACATTGACCCCGACTCATTCCTGTTCATTTCTGATCTTAGAGGCTGTATAAGTCCTTCAGGAAGACATAGTCTTATCCTTGTAAAGAAATATCAGATCTGATGTCCCTTCTTTCAGGATCCTTCAGGCTGCAGTGATGATATTAAAGCAACCGTCACATTTGTCTCTGTCCCCCAGTTTAAGGCAAATGACTGCTGGCAGAGAGGAGAGAGGGGTATAAGGGCCCAGTGTGTGATTGCTTAAGAAACTACACAACAGATCAAGAACAAACAAATTAAGAGCAAACCTTCATAAATATCGCACCAGCTCCTCCGCCAACTCAGCAAAATCAGGGAGAGGAGAAAAGTTAAAACATTTGCTGCTCTTAATCTGCAACATGTTCTGATTTATCCACAGAAACACTGGCCTTGTTTCAGTCACCAGGAAAAACATGCCACCAGTCCTGATCCATGGTAGTGGAGTCTCTTTGTTTCGACCCCCCGTCTCCTTCTGCTTTATGGCCCAGCTTCTTCTAAGGGGCCGTTTTCCCTCTCATGAAATAGTGACCTTTGGCCTTTTGGGCCCCTGAGATTTGTTGATCTGTTCCCTCCCTGTAGGGAAGACTTCTGTCATTTGCACATTTCAACCAATAAAACCCTCAGGGTTTAATGAAAGGTATGATTATTACTTGCTTAAAGGTTATGTTCAAAAGTTACTTTTAATCTGACAAAAGAGCCTCATCATAACGGGTATTTTAATTTATTGAATATGACTGTGTGCTTTTTAAAAAATATCTTCCTTATTACGTCATCGTTTCCAGAAAAAAGTCTTCAGTCATACAAACAAAAAGACAAAAATTACTGAAGTAACTATGTTAGCCTTGTCTGGAGTGATGTCTTTAGCATTTCTCTTTAGCATTTTTTTTTTTTTACAGAGAGATGGGTTGTGTTTATTTACTGTGTAAAGCAGCCATTCAAGAAAACAGAAAAACTAACAAACAGAAAAACTCCAAATGTTCACCGACATTAACATTTTGGCCGGAGTCAGTATTTGACATTAATGTTGCTGTTATGACTGATAACCCATATTAAGTATAGTAGTATAGCATAAATATTTCACTGCCCTTTAGATACATTAAAACTTCTTCACTGCTTCTATGCTTCACTAAACTACGAACAATCCTTTTCTGCATCACTATCAATGTCACATAACCAACCAAACAGCAACAAGATGGAAATAAATATCAATTGTTAATATCAGCCCAGTTTTATTTGTCAAGTCGATACCAATGATAGTGCCAATATATTGTGCATTCCCACTTCTTACATTTCTACATTGCTGTGTTTTCTTTGACAATGGTCAGTGCCAGCTGGTAATGATCACTTATGGACATTTGCTAACTGGAAAATGATTTGGTTTTTGAGTTTCCAACCAGCCAGTCATTCTGAGGTACCAAGCAAGCTGAAAATTATCTTATTTCAGACACCAGAAGGAGCAGAAACCTTATTTCTTTTGTTTTTAGTGCATAAAATTGCTGAACAAAGCAAAGACCTTAAACAATTGCATTTAGTAAAAGCAATGGAACTCCTGAGAAGCAACTGGAAGTTGTAGAAAACTAGATTCAACATATTTTTACTCTCTTAAAAAGATATGATTTTAATAGTCTTGCAGTTTTCTGATCATGCAAGGTGTATTAAAGAAAAACAAAACACTGCTACATTAAATACACACAGCAGCTGTTTCTATTTGGATCTGTGAAAGAGTATGTCTTTGAGGAGACGTGGATCTCCACTAATGTGTGAGAAAAATCATTGACCCATTTAAAAAACAGGAGGTGGTTTAAAGAAGGATTGGGAGGGATTTGCATATTTCACCCCAAATTAAATCATTGAAGGAATTTCAAAGTGTCATCAGACAAACCCAACCTGGACCCTGGATATCCACGTTCCCTCCGTCTGTTCTGCGACAAGAACCGCCTCCAGTCAGTTCACAGACAAGATCTACAGTAGTTTGAATTCTTTTAGTCTTTCAGTTTCTTGCAATAGTTTAAAATAAGATATGGCCGTAAGTGAAAAATAAGGGCACGGTAAAAACATGTAAACTACTGAAAAATCAGCATCTCTGATCCTACTACGGTACTTTTTAGGGCTGAGATGATTAATTAGGATTAATCAATTATTGAACTAATTTAGTATATTTGCTAAAAAAAAACCCCATCACACTCAGGGCAGTATTCAAGCCAAAACTGTATTAATATATACATTGTTAATTAAGATTTTTTTAAAAACACTTCATCTGTAAACCAAAACTCTTTAAATGGCAGTTTTCGTGTCTAAATTCAGTAAAAACGAACAAAAAAGAAAGAAAGTAAAAGAAGCCCCATTAAGCCCTTTCAGCTGTGCAATAATGAATCTATTAATCCAAAATCCTTTTTTTCAAATGATAAATGAATAACACATTATTAAATTAAAATGCTCATTTCATTATTTAAAACAGATATGGAATTATTTGTTTATTTTCATCTTTTAAATTAAGGTTTATCTATAGAAGGAGCCCATTGTTTAAATGGATTAATTGAATAATCATCAGAATAATCCATAGAATAACTGATCACTACAATAATTGTTAGTTTATTATATTATTACAATTGAGATGTTTTGACAAAAAAAGCACTAAATACCAACAAATCAAAATCATATCATTTTGAAAAGCAACAAATAAGGCAACCAGTTCATTAATAATATCAATAATAATTATTACAATTATAGAATATTCAGACTCAATTGTTTTAATAACAAATGTTTAAACATAGTTTTAAAAAAATGGCAGCTCAACCAATCTACCAAACAAATTGCAAATATCATCAGTTATTCAAAAATTTCATCTCTAAGAGTGAATATGAGATTTTTATTTTCCAATAAAAAAATAAATGAAAAAAAAAGAATATCATGGGTTCGGGTCCATTCTTCTACTGTAATGTGGCCAAAACAATTCTTAAAATTCTTGGAACTCTCGTTCATGAAGAACACCATCTGAAACTGACATTCTTTCAGGTTTGTCAACAGAATCTAAGTCCAACAACCTAAAGGATTTTATTTGCGTTTCCAGTGACAGAAAGAAACATATTCCTGTAGAAAGAAGGTTTTGAAAATTGTTTCTATTTCAATATCTCTGGAAACACTGAACCTGCAACTATCTTTATTATACTTTTATTACTACTGATCAATGAAGTGATATTAAGCATGAGTAACTGTCCGGGCTCAGACCTGCTGGTTTACAGCAGAACCAGACTGGACTCTCGGATGATCACTTTCTCACATGTAATGAGACAATGTGGCTTTTCTGTTCCCCAAAGCGACTCCCGGAAGTGGGTTAAACAGATTAGAGTGAAATGTAAAATCTGAATGATGTCATGGGGATCTTTAGAGCGTTTCTAGGACTAGAATCCATGGAGATTGAGTTAAAAGCTAAACTTAGAGCAGAGATCCCCTCTGCTGCTGCATCTGGAGGCATTTCACAACTAACTCTGGTTCTGGCCCAAAAGTGCTGATGGAAAAAACGGTGGAGGGGGGAAAAGTCCCGTTACTCACCGATACTTCTGAAACTCTCCGACAAAGTTCTCCTCAACTTTTTCATCTTGCCTATTTTTG
>CAJVRI010001024.1:0-16873 GCA_911649635.1 Poeciliopsis gracilis
CACCTTCACAGCCTCTGACGGTTCCTGCAATCTGGGATCATTCAGCCAAACAGTTAATGAGAGAAGCTGCAACTCAGGTAAAACCCACAAACTGTTAGACACCACAGTGGTAACATGTCATTACTCTTTCAAAATATGGATTTTTTTCTCATTGCTTGCAGGAAGGAATTGTTTCAGAGGGAACTGAAAACAATCTGGTGTTTGCTCTGGAACCAGAAGCAGCTTCAAATCAAATCAAATTTTATTTGTATAGCACCTTTCAGAAACAAGGCATTTCAAAGTGTTTTACATCATAAACACAAAACAGAAAGTCATGCAACATAGAATAAAAAAAGTACATTGTTACATATTACATTTCAAATACAGTTCTAAACAGGTGTGTTTTTAGTTGAGATTTAAAGGAAGTCAGGGTTTCAGCTGTTTTACAGTTTTATGGAAGTTTGTTCCAAATTTTTGGTCCATAGATGCTGAATGCTGCTTCTCCTCTTTTGGTTCTGGTTCTGGGGATGCAGAACAGACCAGAACCAGAAGACCTGAGAGGTCTGGCAGGTTGATACAACAACAGCAGATCTTTAATGTATTGTGGTGCTAAACCGTTCAGTGATTTATAAACTAACAACAGTATTTTAAAATCTATTCTTTGAGCTACAGGGAGCCAGTGGAGGGACTTTAAAACTGGTGTTATGTCTCTATCTTCCTGGTTCTAGTGAGAACGCGAGCAGCAGCTTCTGGATCAGCTGCAGCTGTTTGATTGATTTGTTGGACAGGCCTGTGAAGACGCTGTTACAATAATCAATGCGACTAAAGATAAAGCATGGATGAGTTTCTCTAGATCTGGCTGAGACATTAGTCCTCTAATCCTGGAGATGTTCTTCAGGTGATAGAAGGCCGATTTTGTTACTGTCTTTATGTGGCTCTGGAGGTTCAAGTCCGAGTCCATCACTACTCCCAGGTTTCGGGCCTGATCGCTAGTTTTTAGTTGTAATAACTGAAGCTGTGCATTGACTCTAGATCGTTCCTCTTTAGGTCCAAAAATAATGACTTCAGTTTTGTTTTTGTTCAGCTGGAGAAAGTTTTGGCACATCCACACATTTATCTGTTCTAAGCATTTATTCAGTGATTGGATGGGGTCAAAGGTCACCTGGTGACATCGTAATGTAGAGCTGTGTGTCATCCGCATAGTTATGGTAGCTAATATTATTTCCTGTTATAACCTGAGCTAGAGGGAGAATATAAATACTGAATAAGAGGGGTCCTAGGACTGAACCTTGGGGTACCCCACATGTGACCTTTGACCTCTTTGATGAGAAGTTTTCAATTGAAACAAAGAAATCCCTGTTCTTTATGTAAGATTCAAACCAGCACTGAAGCCCGACAGACCAACCCAACTCTCCAGTCGATTCAGTAATATGTCCTGGTCACACCAACACCGTGGTTCTCCCACAGTCAGTATTTATATGGATGTCATTGAATACTTTGACTAGGCCAGTCTCCGTGCTGTGGTGAGCACGAAAACCAGATTGGAAAGAGTCAAAGCAGTTGGTCATCATGAGGAAACTATTTAATTGTTTACACACAGTTTTTTCAATAACTTTGCTGATGAATGGGAGGTCAGAGGTCAGAGGTCGGCCTGTAATTCTGCAGTAGTGATTTGTCCAGATTGTTCTTTTTTAGCAGTGGTTTGATAACTGCTGTTTTCAAAGCCTGGGGGAAAACGCCTGATGTAAACGATGAGTTTATTATTTGGATCAGATCTTTAGCAATAACAGGCAGGACTTTCTTAAAGAAATGTTCTAGAGTTATAGATCTATAACATCCAGACAGCAGGAGCTTGAACTTAATCGACTTATAATTTCTTCTAGGGTTTTATAATTAAGTGGTTGAAAGTGGGTCATTTTTCCTGTATTAGTTTTATTTGGGTTCAGCAGTGGTTCTGGCTGTAGAGTTGATGTGCAGATTAATCCTCTGATTTTTTGAATTTTCTCTGAAAAGAAGTTGGAAAACTTATTACAGGCAGCATTAGACTGGAGTTCAGGTGGTAACGTCATAGGAGGGTTTGTGAGCCTGTCAACTGTTGCAAATAAAGCTCGAGCATTGTTAATGTTTTTGTTTATGACATCTGCAAAGAAAGCCTCCCTTGCATGTTTTAGTGTTAAGTGATAGTTACGTAGTCTTTCTTTATAGATGTCAATATGAACATGAAGTTGAGTTTTACACCATTTTCGTTCTGCCCTGCAGCAGAGTTGTCTTGCAGATCGAACTGTTTGTGCATTTCTCCATGGAGATTTCTTCCTACCAGTCACAACCTTCACTTTAATTGGGGCAATGGAATCAATGATATATAAAACTTTAGACTGAAAATCATCTACCAACTTATCTACATCATTACAGCTTAAGGGTGAGGAAGAAGAGTAGATTTGATTAAATGTTTCTGCTGTGATTTCTGTGAAATAATGTTTTGTGACAGTAGCTGTTTGTCCAAGTGGGTCAAAGAATAAAGAACCTTCAAAGATAACAGCAAAGTGATCCGACAAGGCGACATCAGTTACAGAGACATTGGAAATATTCACACCCTTACTGATAACCAGGTCCAGTGTGTGTCCTTGAGAGTGTGTTGCTTGTTTGACATGTTGTGTTAAACCAAAATTTTCTAAAATGTCAAGAGAGCTTTTTTGCTCCTCTATCTTGGGGTTTGTCCACATAAATGTTGAAATCACCAACAATTATTAAACAATCATAATCAATGCATATGAGAGATAGAAGATCATTCTGTCATGATGTGGTGGTGAGGAGTGGTGGTGAGGCAGGCGCTGGAGACCCAGGTAAGGTGAATAATAATAATTTAATGAAAAAACAGTCCAAAACAAAAGTCGACAAACAGTAAACAGCTCGCGGCCAGGCAGCACGGCTGAGTGGAAGCCAGGGCTCAACACCGGTAGCAACTGGTCATACAGGCGGCTTAACAAACATGCAAACGTGTGACAAGTAACAACAACAACGACGACAATCTGACAAGGACCAGACGAGGAACAAAGGACACAGGAGGGACTAAATACACTGAGTGTAATGAGGGGAACAAGACACACCTGGGAACAATCAAGGGGAAGACAGGACAACGAGGAGACTTAGGACACGGAAAACTCAAATAAACACATGGAACATGACACATTCAAGTCAGTAAAGAAATTTTCCACGTATGTTGGAGTTTTGTATAAAGTTAGTGTCAAGGTTCGTTTGTAGCCTTTAACTTGAATTCCAAGATACTCAAAAGAGGTGAAATGACAGAAAGAGATTTTACTACAGTTTATGGTATTTTCAAATATAGAAGCCACGCCTTTTCCTTTTTTATGTTTTCTATTCTCACTTAAAAAATTGTAGTTAGGAGGCACGGATTCAATTAGTACAATTTGGTCATTACCGTCATTCAACCATGTTTCTGTCAAAAACATAACATCAACATTATACTCAGTGATGAAATCATTAATTAACAGAGCTTTAGCACAGAGTGATCTGGTATTTAAAAGTGCTACTTTAAGTGACTTGGAGGCCAAAAGATTTTCAGTCTGAGGCTCCTTTAGGTAGGGAATCACTCTGAGGTTCGAATTAGGACAGCTGTATTTCATATTTCTATATTTTGTAAATTTTCTTGTAGTGATCCGGACAGGTAATGTCCTGTTCTGCATTTCCAGGGGGCCAGATGCATTCTGGAGGAAAACGGGTGTAAAGATAATATCTGGTCCCCAGCCTCAGACCTCAGAAACACAGAGGTCACCATCACAGAGTGATGGATCCTCTGGAAAGTCAGGGGCAGGTGGCTTAAATGAAGTGACGTCTGCTATGTGAGTGCTAAGGAGAGACGTGCCGAGGCGAACCTGTTGATTCATTCCATCTGTAAATTTAAGAAACTCTGGTCGGGAAGACATTTCTTCATTGGTATCTATTGAATCCTGTGAATGATTGGAGGAGCAGAGAGGCAGGGGGGAAGGAGGGAGGAAGCAGTCGCTCCGTTTCCAGTCGATTTATCAGCTTGTTTTGGAATGTCATGCTCCTGATCCGGGGAGCGCTCCATCCTAGACATCCTTGAGCCTGTTCTTCTGAAGCGATGATCCTGTTGCTGTCCTTGTTGATAAAATAGAAAAGGTTTGCAGTGAGTAGTTTTATCCCATGTTTATTAAGATTGCGTTCACCTCCTCCAAAAAGGTGAAAGCGCTGCCAATAGATCCAGAGGTTATCGATGAAGGTCACTGAGCTGGTAGAGCAGGTTTTAATCAGCCATTTGTTGATCGTGAGCAGCCTGGAGTGTTTTTCGTCTCCCCAGCAAACTGTAAGCGGCTTACAGTAAACTAAGCAGTTTACTGAAACTCAAGCAGCTTCAGTTTACTATAAGCTGCTTACAGTAAACTGTAAGCAGTTTAGTGAAACTCAAGCAGCTTCAGTTTACTGTAAGAAACTACCATCTGAGGGTTTCATAGCAGAAAACCGGGGTGAAAGGAAACTGGACCAATCTCCAGGAACTCAGTACATCATTGTTGATTGTGGAGGTATGACATGGGTAAACAATCAAAGATGTAGTTTAAATCAATGGAATAAATATGAGAATTACAGTACAAGACCACATTTGCAGACACAAAGCAATGAGAACTTAAATGCATCTGTAGCATATTTGAAAATAACTGAATTGTTATTCAATATAAAATAGCTTTTGACCAAGAAAACAGGCTAGGTTTTTTTTCTTTTTTAGAAGAATAGGTACGACTCAAATAAGGAGCAGGTAGGCTAGAGTTTTGCAGCTGCGAGTATTTTGTATTTGCAATGTGAATATCATATATACATATTTACAACCACACATTGGGATATGAAACATAGCCATGAATGAAAGAAGGAAAAAACAATGAAATAAAAAAGAAAAATACAAAGAAAAAACAACAAACAAAAAAAACAAATTAATTAATCATTCCCAAAGTTCATCTCACACCCCCCCTTAGTCCATCCACCCTGAATGGGGATTAATCCAGCTCACCAACAAGGCGAGTATCCGGAGCTTGGTTCACGTCTTGGGTAAATGAAAGTCCAATCAAAGAAGGAGCAGAGTCCTGTGTAGTATTCTCCTACCGGCTGGTTAGGAGAAGTAAACAGTCCTTAATCACCAACAGGTGAATTCTTTTCTCGGCTCTAGGCCTGGTCTCTTAGCTCACCATCCACCTGGCCTGAATAACAAAACAGGACCACTTCCTCAATATAATTATATTATCTAACATTATGAACATTCTGTTCAGCCTTTAAACAGTCACTAGCCTGATGAGCATCTATAGGTGATTCTGTGGAATGTGATGCTGGTATGACCGAATTTGGTAATGTCTCTACTGGGCCATGGCTCTCCAGATCTTCAGATGGGCTTAACTCAGGAACACGTTCAAGTTCAGGTGAATTTCCTGGGTCCATCTGATCTTGTGAAGGAGCTTTTTCCAGGGCAGGAAGTGGATCCATAGCATCAGACAGTAGAGACAGCTTATCCACATCAGGTGAAGGATTCTCTCTTTCCATCTCTGGAACTGGAATTCTGTTCATGGGCTGGGTAGGGCATGTCCCCTCAACACTGACCTTCACAGTTGGTAAAACTGAAAACCGAGATGCCCTCCAGTCATCATCCTCCTCATCTGGGCTTTCCTCCAATTCTTCCACTGGTTCTTGTAGACTGCGGGTCTGCGGCCTGTGAGCCGGTGTGGAAACTGGTGGGTCAACTTCAGCCTGAGGAAGAAATCCACAAGGGAGAAGAAGGTCGCGGTGCAGAGTCCTGGTCCCTCCAGAGGGATCCGTTTCTGGTCTTACAATATACACAGGAAGCTCACCCACACGACCAACCACCACATAGATGTTTGTCTCCCACTTATCCTCCAGTTTATGTACTGGAGGATAATACCCTCCAGTACCTTAATACTGGAGGGTATTATCCTCCAGTTTCGGACTAATACCCCATCACCTTCTTCAAGACTTGCTGGTTTCGCTCTCTGATCAAAATGAATCTTGTTTCTTCTTGCCATCTTTTCTGCATTTTTAGAAGCTAGCTGAAAACTTTCCTTCAGCCGAGAACGGAGGTTCTGCACATATTGAGAATGCGATTGGGATGACGAATCTCTGACAGGCAAGTTGAAAGCTATGTCAACAGGAAGTCTTGGACAGCGACCAAACATCAACTCATATGGAGTAAAACCTGTAACCTCATTTCGGGTGCAATTATAAGCATGAACAAGGGACTTGACATACTCTTTCCATCTAGTTTTCTGCTCTGGCTCCAAAGTACCCAACATACTGAGCAAAGTTCTATTGAACCTTTCAACAGGATTTTCACGGGGATGGTATGGCGTGGTGTGTGACTTTTTAATGCCAGCAATGTTGCAGAGCTCTTTAATGAGGTGAGACTCGAAATCAGGCCCTTGGTCCGTGTGCAAACGCTCAGGAAACCCATAATGCACAACAAAATTCTCCCACAGACATTTTGCAACAGTCTTTGCTTTTTGATTGGCTGTTGGAAAAGCCATAGCATACTTAGTAAAATGGTCTGTGAGGACAAGAATGTTTTTAGTGTTGCTTTTATCAGGTTCAATCGATAGATAATCCATGCACAGGAGTTCAAGGGGCCGGCTGGTCTGGATATTCACCAATGGTGCAGCTCGTTCTGGCAACGCTTTCCGGCGAATGCAGCGACTGTAGGTTTTAATCTTGGTTTCTACATCTACAGACATGCGTGGCCAGAAAAACCTAGCTCTTACAAGGTCAAGTGTTCTTTCAATCCCCATGTGCCCCATATCATCATGAAGGCTTGAAAGGACAACAGAACGGTATTCCTCTGGCTACACAAGTTGAAATGATAGGACCTCATCATCCTGCCTTCTTCTATATAAGATGTCATCTTTTAGTTCAAGGCGTTTCCATTCTCTCATCACCAAAGGAAGGTCAGGAAGCTCAGCCCTCACAGTTGGAGGGATTTTATTTCCTGTTTCAAGCTGATGAATAACTTCTCTCAAAACAGGATCAGCTCTCTGTTTCTCCCTGATGTCATAAAAGGACAGTGATGGAAGCACTGGCAACCCTTGGTTCTCATCCATGTATAAGTCAGAGAGAACTGTAGGGGTCATACTCACAGTTTCCACTAGAGTAATGTTTCCCTCCAAAGGACAATCTGGACTTTGGCCTCTCAGTAGACAACTGTGACAAATGGCTCTGATCACATCTGAGGTGAGTTCTGTAACATCCTCCATTTCATTCATATGGGTCATGATGAACTGTTGCACCATAGCCCATTCTCTTTGTGGGTCAGGTGTCTGGGGATGTGGTCTCCTGGAGAGGGCATCAGCATCTCTGTTCTGACTGCCTGCACGGTACTGCAATTTAAAATCATATGTAGACAGTGCAGCAAGCCATCGATGACTAGCAGCATCAAGTTTAGCAGAGGTCAAGACATATGTTAACGGATTGTTATCAGTAACAACAGTGAAACTGGAGCCATAAAGATAATCATGAAATTTTTCAGTTACGCTCCATTTAAAAGCTAAAAATTCCAATTTATGGGCTGGATATCTAGCTTCACTGGCAGACAACCCTCGGCTAGCATATGCTATAACTCGTAGCTTCCCCTCTTGTTCTTGATAAAGAGCAGCTCCAAGCCCAGTGGTGCTGGCGTCTGTATGCAGAATGTAAGGATGGCTTGGGTTAGCAAAACCAAGTACTGGGGCTGTAGTCAGTCTGTCAATCAATGTTTCAAAAGCAGATTGACACTGTGCAGTCCACCTTTCATTAAAAGGTTGTTTTGCATCATGGTTTTTCATTGTGATGGTTGTTTTACTGACACGTTTGCGCACAGGAGAATATCCCCTTGTCAGGTCATTTAGAGGCTTAGCAATAGCAGCGTAGCCATTTATGAACCTGCGATAATAACCCGCAAATCCGAGAAATGATCGCAGTTTTTTTTAAAGTTTGAGGAACTGGCCAGGATTTTAAAGCACTTATCTTTTCTGCATCTGTTTCAACTCCATGTTCAGAAACTACATGGCATAAATAACGCACAGAAGTTTGGAAAAACTTACATTTCTGTGGTGATAGTTTAAGGCCATAATCTCTAAGTCGATGCAGCACTCTTATCAACCTACTCTCATGCTCTTCTAAAGTGTCAGAGAATATAATCAAATCATCCAAGAAGACTAAAACTTCTTTTAAATGCAAATCACCCATGCATCTCTCCATAAGGCGTTGAAAAGTACTAGGTGCATTAGTCACACCTTGGGGCATTCTATTAAATTCCCAAAACCCAAGTGGAGTCACAAATGCAGTTTTAGGCTTATCACCTTCTTCCATTTCTATCTGATAATATCCTGACTTCAGATCAAGAACACTGAACCAGCGTGAACCAGTAAGAGCTGAAAATGACTTCCAAATTTGGTAATGCATAAGCATCCTTCACTGTTTGTAGGTTCAACTTTCTATAATCTATACAAAGCCGAACATCACCACTCTTCTTCCGAACAACTACAATTGGTGAAGAGATTGGTGACTCGGATTCTCTTATTACCCCCGTCTCCAAAAGATCTCGCAAATGATTTCGAACAGCCTCAATATCATTTGGATGGATAGGGCGAGCACGATGTTTAAATGGGGTCTCATCATGAAGATGGATGTGGTGTTTCACCCGATCAGTACATCCAAAGTCAAGGTCATGATGAGAAAACACTTCTGGCATTTCTTTGAGTTTAGCAATAATGCGTTCTTTCCAATCAGGAGGAATCGGGGAATTTCCAAATTCAAACTGGAGATCAACTTTGTCAGTGTTCCTGGGCTGCACATTACAGCAGGAAACCTCAGAAAGAAGCTGGGGTGACACTGTAATTTCTGCAATAATAGCAGGCGGTGACAATGTTATGTTCTGTTTTGACTCATTTGTGATAACCACTGGGATCTTATGAGGCGTATGCTTGGAAAATGACACCAGACAACTTTTCACACACAATCCTCCCGACAAAGGAGTAGATGGCTGCTCAACTAATGCCCAACTGCTAACCGGCAGCAAGCTGGTACAGGCGTAGCCTTCTAGAATCCTGGTATGGCCTGAGGAAATGAATACAGGTGACTCACTATCTAATGCTACGTCACATACACTGGGTTCTTGGGTCTGCTGATGATGCAACTGAAGCAGCTTGAGAACAGCTTTATAGCAGTACTTGGCTGGGCTAAAGCTAACACGTTCATCTTTCAGATGTTTGTCATACAATGAATCAAGAGTGTTCATTCCTATCAGAACTTGGGACTGAGTTCCACTTTTAACATCTGGAACCACAAGTGCCAGAGTACAAACATCCAGATCAGTACCAATAAACTGTCATGTTCTGTGTTTTTCTGTTATGTTTATTTGAGTTTTCTGTGTCCCTAGTCTCCTCGTTGTCCTGTCTTCCCCTTGATTGTTCCCAGGTGTGTCTTGTTCCCTTGATTACCCTCAGTGTATTTAGTTCCTCCTGTGTCTTTGTTCCTCGTCGGGTCCTTGTCGTAAGTTGTCTTTGTCACACGTTTGCATGTATGTTTGCCGCCTGTATGACCAGTTGCTACCGGTGCTGAGCCCTGGCTTCCGCTCAACCGTGCTGCCTGGCCGCGGACTGTTTGTTGTCGCTTTTTGGACTATTTTTGTAATAACCATTCACCTACCTGGGTCTCCAGCCTCTGCCTCACCACCTCCAACCACACTACTTCATGACAGAAGGACCCGACCACAAATACGGTGAGGCTTGCTGATTTCCATCATGGACCCAGAGGAGATGTTATGGGACACGGTCGAGGACTATCGGGTGGAGGTGGAAGGCCCTTTTTCGGCTCCCGGGCGTTTGGGCATGGCCACCCGCCTCCTCATAATGCTGGACACGTGGATCCCGAGACTTCCAGGCCTGGGGCTGGTGGAGTTGCAACAGGAGGCAGAGTGGCAGTTCCAGACGGCAGCCGCCGTGCTGAGGGGCGGTCCTCTGCCTCCCAAGCCGGACTTCAGCTCCACCAGCGCGACTCCAGCCGCTCCAGCTCCAGCTCCAGTTGCCGCTGCAGTCGGTTCTCCAGTCGCCGCTCCAGCCAGTTCTCCAGTCGCCGCTCCAGCCGGTTCTCCAGTCGCCGCTCCAGCCGGTTCTCCAGCCCCAGCTCCTCGTGCCTCTCCGGCGGACTCCGCGGACCCAGCTCCTCGTGTTCCGCCGCCGGACTCCGCGGACCCAGCTCCTCGTGTTCCGCCGCCGGTCCTAGCGCCGGCCTCCGTGCCTGTTCCGCCGGTCCTAGCGCCGGCCTCCGTGCCTGCTCCTGCCGACCCAGCTCCTCGTGCTCTGCCGGACTCCGTTCCGGCCTCTGTGGATCCAGCTCCTCGTGTTCCGCCGGACTCCGAGCCGGCCTCGCTCCTGCCCCGTCGGCTCCGGCCGGCCCCGTGGACCCTGCTCCCCGTGCTCTGCCGGATTCCGCTCCGGCCTCCGTGGACCCTGCTCCTTGTGCTCAGCCGGACTCCGGTCCGGTCGCCCCTGCTCCTCCCGAATTCCCTAGTGCTCCTCCCGAGTTCCCTAGTGCTCCTCCCGAGTTCCCTAGTGCTCCTCCCGAGTTCCCTAGTTCTCCTCCCGTGCCCCCTAGTGCTCCTCCAGTGCCCCCTAGTGCTCCTCCAGTGCCCCCTAGCCGTCCTCCTGAGTCCCCTAGTGTTCCTTGGCTCCGTGGGCGCCCTCCTGACCTCCTCCGTGGGGCCTTCTTCTGGCGTCACGGACGCCCACCGGACCTCCCTCGATGCCTCCGCCCCCTTTGTGGGTAGTTTTCTGTTTAGTTTTTGGACTCTTAGCCCCTCTGTGTTTTCGCCCACCTTTTGTGGGTAGTTTTCTGTTTTCTGGACCCTGGCCCTCCTTCCGTTGCCCCTCCGCCCACCCGTTTTTGTTTTTTAGGTGTCTGGTAGCCGCCTTTTAAGGGAGGGGTACTGTCATGTTCTGTGTTTTTCTGCTATGTTTATTTGAGTTTTCTGTGTCCCTAGTCTCCTCGTTGTCCTGTCTTCCCCTTGATTGTTCCCAGGTGTGTCTTGTTCCCTTGATTACCCTCAGTGTATTTAGTTCCTCCTGTGTCTTTGTTCCTCGTCGGGTCCTTGTCGTAAGTTGTCTTTGTCACACGTTTGCATGCATGTTTGCCGCCTGTATGACCAGTTGCTACCGGTGCTGAGCCCTGGCTTCTACTCAACTGTGCTGCCTGGGCCGCGGACTGTTTGTCGCTTTTTGGACTATTTTTGTAATAAATATTTCACCATTCACCTACCTGGGTCTCCAGCCTCTGCCTCACCACCTCCAACCACACTACTTCATGACATAAACTCTTTGGGAAAAATGACTGTCATTTCTATATACCCCAAGTATGGGACAGCTTGGCCTGCAGCTCCCTCTACTTGTAATAGCTCACTTAATGGTTTCACAGGTTGATGAGAAAAATACTGATTATAAAATGAAACTGGCATTGTGGTAACTTGGGATCCTGTATCTAACAGGCATTGAACTTGCTGACCAGCTATTATTACTTGTCCAGTACATTTTGAACCAATCAACCCTTGTGGCAATTCTGCAGCCTCAGGAGTTACATGAGACAAATTGGTGCATCGTATAGGTGTCTGCTTAGTGGGACTTTGCTGGTCCTCTGCAGTTCCCGTTCGCCCCTCAACGAGAACCTGATTCAGTGTAACGACAGGGCACTATACGAGTTAATTTTCTGCCACTTCTTCTGCTTTTCCATTAACTGTTTCTTTTTGGCTGCAACCAATGAAGGATTAGGAGGGTTGTCACACTTAGGTTTTATATGTCCATGTTCCCCACAGTTGTAGCAGTAACCTGGCTTGGGTGATGAAACTGCTTTTTTGTGAGAGGGTTGAGATGTACTTTTACTAGTTTGTGGGGTCTGATTGAACTTAGCAACATGCATAGATTTTGGCAAAACGGCCGGGTTCTGACCAGACTGAACACTTGTAAAAGCAGCCAACTGTTTTTGTATATCAGCCAACTGCTTGGCAAGTTCTTTGGTGATAGTCGTCAAATTATCATAAGCACTCTGTTCTTCAACTGGTGCACAAGCATGATGTAAATGTACACTAGCCCTAGGTTTGCTGGAGCCAAGGTGCTGTTTCATACGCTGAGCTTTGGCAGCTTCTCTGTCTTCTTCTGTTCTGAGCAACAACAATTCTGCAAGAGACGGTGGTTTTGACTTGCGATGCTTAAGTTGGAGCTCAGAAATTAAGGTGTAATCCCAACATCCACGACAGAATTGATTCAGCAGATGCTTTTCAAAATCAGCAGCCAATACTCCACCCCTCCGTAAGGCATGGTTTAGAGTCACTTGCAAGCGTTGTAAATAAACTGATGGCTTTTCACCTGCGTCTTGAAACTGCTCCATAAATTTTGCATACAGTTCATCGCCATCTTGGACCGTTCCATAGGCAGAATCCAAGAATCTGAGGTAAATTAAAGGAGGAGCATCCGGTTGAAGATGTTTAACCATGTCTGCAGTTGGTGGTAATAAGCTGTCAAATATCCTTCTAGAACGCTGTAGTTCTGATACGACAGGGTCTTTTAACAGTAGGTCAACACTAGATCGCCAAGTTTCATAGTCTGTTTCATGTTGTGGTCTTGGAGTTCGACCAGAAAATGATCTAAGTTTCAATGAGGACATGTGTATTGCATTGTCATCACTTTTCATGATGTGCTCAACCACATAACTCTGGATTCCAGGTGGGTTGATATCTGACAAATACATGGCTGGCAAAGGTCCAGAAGAACGTGACGTATAATGTGCTGTAGGATCAGGTTGAACGTGTGGCGACTCTCCATCCTCTGCAGCGACATCTTCTGGTTTAAGATGAATACCACCCTTGGTTGCCATCTTTGATGTAAGGGAAGCAGCCATGGCCAAATCCTCTTCTTCTGGGGAAGTCTTCAAAGAAGATGGGACTGGACAAAGTTCAGTGATGGATTGGCCCAGTAGAGACATTACACGCCTGAAGACATCTGTGTAATCCTGACCTGTAAGCTTAGCCACATTTTTCATTTCACTCAGGTACGTTTCAGTTTTCATTTTAGTTTCTACCTCGGAGCAAACTACTGACAGCTCTTCAATTTCAGAAGTAACTTTTTTAGTTTGGCAAACATACGAGTAAGGCAAGATTTTACGCAGCCTCTCCAACGCACTCCCTGATGAAAACTCAAAAATTATGCAGTTATAAAAATCTGAGTCAGAATCAGTTATGAATTCAAACTTTTCCATTGACCCGTATCCAGTCAGAAAATCAGCTACTTCATTATCAGTCTCTGAGTTCGTTGCATGTCTAATCAACACTGCATTAGGTATTTTTACCCCACATTTCACCATAACATCCATATTAGCAACAACTAGCAACTGCAACAATCCAGCTTCTGTACAACTGCTCCTGGCTAGCTCACCAAAAATGTATGTAGCATATTTGAAAATAACTGAATTGTTATTCAATATAAAATAGCTTTTAACTAAGAAAACAGGCTAGGTTTTTTTTCCTTTTTCAGAAGAATAGGGACGACTCAAATAAGGAGCAGGTAGGCTAGAGTTTTGCAGCAGCGAGTATTTTGTATTTGCAATGTGAATATCATATATACATATTTACAACCACACATTGGGATATGAAACATAGCCATGAATGAAAGAAGGAAAAAACAATGAAATAAAAAAGAAAAATACAAAGAAAAAACAACAAACAAACAACAAACTTTTAATAAGTAAAGCTTATAAAGCTTCTGAAAGCTCTTTAAGCTTTTATAAATAAAGCTTATAAAAGTTTTATAAGCTAATACAACTTACGCTTAGAAAAGCTCTAAGGAAAGCTCTGTGCTTTACTTTTAGAGCACTTGTTATACACATGAACAACTGCAGCGATCTGTGGTGTTCTTGTATGGATGGTGACGTCTCTTGGATTTTCCAGGCTGCCAACAGAGGGTGCAGATGACTGGAGCGGATGATCACTGCAGGATGGACCTGAGAGATGGGCTTCATCCTGGACAGGTTGCCAGTCCATCACAGAGCAACACAGGACAAACAATCATGCGCACGCACACACACACACACACACACACACACACACACACACCCACACACACACACACACACACACACACACACACACACACACACACCTAAGGAGAATTTAAAGAAAGCATCGATGGAATGTGGGAGGAAGAACCTCACTGTAACATTTGGTAGGGTGACGAGTTTTTCTTGTTTGTTCTATAGTAATAAATGAAATGACATCAGACTCATGTGGTGCTTTATTAGGACACTCAAAGAGGCTTTACATGACATCAGTCATTTCCATTCAAGCACACATTCACACACTAATAATAGCACTACCTGGGGAAGTCTAACATGACATCTAAATTAAGATTACATATTCTTTAATTATCCCAGCAATTACAGAATTAGTCCTGAATTGCTAGACTAAGTGCATACATAACTCGCCAGTTATTATTCCACAAGCACAAACATACATGGCGAGTGGTGTTTATTTCCCATTTCAAGAACACCACTGAGCTTATTAACAGAAATGTACTTTAACTAGTTGTGCATGTCCCGATGCAGGTGTACATGTGTAATATGTGATAAAGAAAGGTGCTGTGATATCAAATCTGGCCAATATAAATAACTTTCGACCAAAACTAATGCTATTTTTGGAGGATTCATGTTTAACATCACCTTTAGTTCCTCTTATGCAATGTGCTTACCTCTGAACACTTTATAACTTGCATATAATTTAGCTCTCTCCTTCATTGGATTGAAAAGTAAAAATGCCTTTAGTCTAAATATAAACTACACCTAATCTATAAAACAACTTAATTTTATTATTCTGCTTGTACTAATGCATTTACCTGGAGTTACAGTCGTATGACTTTCCTATTGCTCTGTTTTGTTTTGTTCAAACTGAATGTGTCACAGATGACATTCATAATAATCAAGATGTAATTTTGTTGAAGGGTTGGACTTTCTGTCAGTCCTGCCCAGTAAGAGAAGATATAAATATCTACCTGAAACACCTGCCTCTCAGTTCCTGATTCTTTTCCTCTGCACAACCTGCAGGATCTCTTCCAGCAATGGGGGAATCTTACATTATAAGCATCGACTTTGGAACAACATACAGTGGATATGCCTTCAGTTTGACATCCAGAGAAGAAGAAGTAGACCCACATGTGAAGTTTTGGGGTGAAGAAGTTGGACTAGAAACCCCAAAGACTCCAACCTGCATCCTGTTTGATGAACATCAACAATTTGTCAGCTTTGGATATGAAGCCAAAAACTCTTATTTAAAACAATCAGGCAAAGATGGCAGAGCAATGTTCTTCTTTGATTGCTTTAAGATGTCTCTCTACGACAAAGTGAGTAATAAATATTTATCAACAATTATATATTTGAGTTTTGTAATCTACTATAAATCACTGTAACACATTTTCTATCTTACATTATCATTAGAATGCTATGCCTACAAAATATATTTTTAAAAGTTAATTCAAACCATTAAACTTCATTTTAATATCTTACAATACTCTTAAGATATTGAAACAATATGTAAATAAAATTCTTGCAGTGCATGGGTTTTTATGCTTCTATTCATTGAACTAATATAATTATCAAATATCTCTAGAAAATCACCACAGATCTGACAATCAAAGCAGCCAATGGGAGGGAAATGAAGGCTCTGAAGGTTTTTGCAGAAGCTTTAAGATTCCTGAAAGATGACGCTTTGAAGACGATTCAACAAAACACTGAAGGAGTCACCTTCACAGCCTCTGACTTCACCTGGGTCCTGACGGTTCCTGCCATCTGGGATCATTCAGCCAAACAGTTCATGAGAGAAGCTGCAATGCAGGTAAAACCCACAAACTGTTAGACACCACAGTTGTAACATGTCATTACTGTTTCAAAATATGGATTTTCTCATTGCTTTCAGGCAGGAATTGTGACAGAGGGAACTGAAAACAGTCTGGTGTTTGCTCTGGAGCCAGAAGCAGCTTCAGTTTACTGTAAGAAACTACCATCTGAGGGTTTCATAGCAGAAAACCGGGGTGAAAGGAAACTGGACCAATCAGGAACTCAGTACATCATTGTTGATTGTGGAGGTATGACATTTTCAGTGGTGGCTGTTTTAAATAAATATGATGATTTTTAAAAAAATAAACTGATTGAAGAGGCATGCACAGCGTTCCAAGATTTTATGTCTGCAATGTAACATTGTGACCAACTGCATCACTACTGTTTGAATCTCCGTCAACTGGACCTTTCTACATGGAGTTTGCATGTTCTCCATGTGCATGTGGAGATTCTATGCAGAGTCCAAAAGCATGTCTGTTAGGTTAACTGGTCTCCTTAAAGTGTCTCTTAGTGCATGTTTGATCTGTCTGTCTCTGTGTTGCTCTGTGATAAACTGGTGTCTGGTGGAATAGGCACCAGCTCCCATTTCGACTCTGAAAGAACAAGAGTGTTCAGATAATGGATGAATGAATGGAGAGATAGTCGGGATAATTATTTATGACAGTAGGGATGTATTCTGGAAAAGCAGTTACTCAACATTTTGGTGGTTAGAATAAGAGTCACTTACTTTGCTTATTATAGTTCTTTGGGTCACGTTTTCTGAGGAAACAGTTTAACATTCACTAAAAACATTGACATTGTTTTTATGATTGAATGAAAAGTCCTTTTGCACCTCTTACTTTCCTCATAATCCCCCAGAGCTAAGCTAGTGAGGAAGTTTCACTATTGAATTCAAGAGAGAGACTCCTCTAAAAGTTGCAGGACTCTTGCAATCGAGGAATATAGTTTGAGATCATTAATG
>CAJVRI010001028.1:600000-755367 GCA_911649635.1 Poeciliopsis gracilis
TCGACGGCTTTGACCTTGGAGACGACCCCAGCGACAAATTCCACACGTCACACAATGGCATGCAGTTCAGTACTCACGACAAAGACAATGACAAGTACTCAGGGAACTGTGCCCAGCAGGATGGCTCTGGCTGGTGGATGAACAGATGCCATGCAGCACATCTGAATGGAAAATACTACCAGGGTAAGCCCCTCTGACTAAAACCAGCTGCGATGCTGCAGCTGCAAATGCGAAAGAACAAAACCGTTTTCTGGAACTTCAATCAGTTGAGTCATTTTGACATTTGAATCGTCTTTTCTGTGTCCTTCCAGGGGGCAGGTACAGTGAAAAGGATACCGGTGAGTACGGCTTTGACAACGGAATCACTTGGCTCACATGGCACAGTCGCTGGTACTCCCTGAAAGAAACCACCATGAAGATCATTCCGGTGAGCCGCATCTCAGCGGCAGGCGGACAGCAGACTGGGATCAAACAGTTTGGAGGACTCGGAGATGCATAAACATGAAAGATCGTTTTGGTCTGTTTTCAACTCTTAAATTGACCCTGAATAAAAAGCCTCCAATTATGATCTCTCTCATGTTTGCATATTGTCCTTATGTTAATCTGATGTAACACAATTTCTGTGGTTAAGTTTTCTTTAGTTTACCTACTTAGTATAATTGATGCTATTTTATATAAAGTCCTTAGAGCTAAATATCTTCAAAAATAAGATTGTTTTTAACTATACTGTTGAGAAAAGAATGTAAAAGCAAAACCACATACATGAAATAAATGGTTACCATTGGATTTCTCTGTTTCAATTATTTTGCTGTTTTATGTCATCGTTACAAATCAAACATTTCTCACAGTTTAGATTATTAGCAATCTTCTTTTTAATAAAAATAGGTATGAAACTATTCTGGTTCTTTAATGAAATAAATCAGTAAGTGGCCATTAAAACAAAAAATCTGCTGCCGACACAGTTTTCTTAATTCATATTTTTAATCGTTAAAGTTCTATTGTTCAAACTTGACATTATATTTATTTCAATCAGTAACAGTGTCTGCTCTAATATATGAAGCAAAGCAAAACAGAAAAACTGTGTGTGGATTGCCACTCCTTCACTGCTTACATGTGACATATGAGGAAAGTAGTAATCATCTTCTGCCGCTGACATTTACTTCATTCTCTCTATATATATCTTGATATGTATGATGTATATTGACTATCACCTCTATTAAAGCAGAGTGATCTGGAGCTAACAGGCCTATTCTATCTCAATGAAACAGAAATACATCAGCATTTTCCTTTGAGAGAACTTTTTGCTGCCTATGTGGTTTGGGAGTGTTGTTTTGCCTTTCCAAGCTATTTTGAGTCCAACTTGTAGAGGGAGAAATGTTATTCACTAATAGAGAACATTACAACAGTTCTCAGTTTTCTGAAGAATATACCAATATATCTACCACATGGTTAGACTCTACAATGCTCAAGGTAAATAGTAAAAAAAAAAAAAACAACCGACACAAAAACGATTCCTTAGTCAAATATCTGCCTTGGCCCAAACTGTGACTTAACACAGGACAATGATCCCGAACACAGCAACCCCTCCACAACAAAATGTTCAAACAAATAAAATAATCAATGTGTGAAATTAATTATTTTCAACAGGACAGAAACACTGTCAGTGTTGTATAAAGTACTGAAATCTCGGAGTCAAGTAAAAGTATAGGTTTCTCTCCAAAATATGACTTTGGTAAAAGTAAAAGTCACTGATTGAAATGTTACTTGAGTTAAAGTCTTAAAGTATCTGAAACATCTTGTACTTAAGTATGGAAATTACTGTAAAAATGGATGAACTCAAGTAATGTAATGAAAAATACAAGTAAAAAGTAAAACAAGGCAAACGCAGTTTGAATTACATTTTTTATATTTTGGTAAACTTGTTAAATACACTTAAAATAATGTACACAACCAAGTGCAGGCAAAATGAAACCTGCTAATAGATAAACCAGCAGGCATCATTTAGTTAAGAAAATTAGGAGCTTTACCTAAACCACAAGGTTTAAATAATTAATAAGAGAAAAAAATAAATAAACTTGTAATCCAAAAAATACAATAATCCATGAAACAGCCAACACTCAGTACGTTCTGATGACGTCACCACATCGCGCAACTCTCTCTCGGTGCGTCACGATCCGGAAACAATAAAGCTAATTGAAAATAAAGCCGGGAAAATGTTTGAAAATGACAAATAAGGATTAATGTGAACTGAAGCGGGAACACCCCGTGTGACCCACGATGAACCGCGCCAGTTTAAACTGCAACAAAACGTAAGTTAGCGATTGTGTATGTTTGCGTGTGTGTGTGTGTGTGTGTGTGTGTGTGGGGGTGTGTGTGTGTGTGTGTGTGTGTGTGTGTGTGTGTGTGTGTGTGTGTGTGTGTGTGTGTTGGCGTGTGTTAACGCGACTCTTTAATTAGGTCGTAACTCGTGACGCTCCTCCGTCACAGTAACGAGTAACTAAACCACACATTGAAAATGTATCGGAGTAAAAGTATGCAATTAAGTTCGGAAATATAGTGAAGTAAAAGTGAAAGTTATCAAAAATTTGCATACCCGAGGAAAGTATGAAGTACTCCAAAATATACTTAAGTAAAGTAGTGAAGTATTTTTACTTCGTTACTATACAACACTGAACACTGTAGCGTATAATTCAAAAGAGAAGGAAATAAAGTAAGCCCTGAAGACTCAGAAGACTGAGGTGAAAAGAATCCATGCAAAAAAGCTGTGGTAAAAATGAAATAATTACAACTAAAGGTGCTTTCACAAGTGATTGAATTATACTGTGACTTTTTTTAGCTCCAATCTTTTCAGTATGCTCAAATTTGAAAAGACTTTCTTTTTTTTTCTTTTTTTTTTTTTGGTGTTTGACCTTACTTACAATGCAAATTGATTCTGTGTGGTCTGTTTCACCACCATGTTTTACACAACAGGGAAACATTTAGTCCTGCCCAGATCCACTATTGTGTAGGATCAAAAATGCTGTCAAGTAAAGAGAAGAATTTCAATGTAACTGTTTGAATATTGTGTGTCTCTGTGTCCAACATTAGAAAGCTCTTGTCATTTGGTACTGCTGTTGGCGAGTTAGCTGGAGTTTGGACTTTTCAAAAGGAACAAATACTACAGGTACAAAACTAGAGTAAATAAACCATGTTACTGAGTAAACAAACACATACTCTGACTATAAGTCAATTTCTTTGGACCAACATAATGCGTCATCACTCAATCGTGTCATGTAAATGTGATTTATTTATTTATTTATTTATTTATTTATTTATTATTTTATTTTTTTAAATTTTTATGTAAAAGTATTGAGAAAAATAGCAGGGATTTATTTGTTTATTTATTTCCTAAAGCTTTTTGTTAATTATAAATACAGTGACTTTTATTTCTATAACAGAAATAAAATTACTCCTTGAGAAACTTGTACTCGTCACTTCACGTTACAAAAAAATACATTAAAAAATCCTTCTGCTCTGGGAGTTGAATCCGCCCCTTGACTCGGACATGAAGAGTCCTCCGGTCATCCCGGTCGGTAGGTGGCGCAAATTGTATTCCCTCGACAGCTCGTATGTTTATTTCCGGGGTATCTGCGTTGCTTGTGTTACAGTGGTTCGCACACTTGTGTGTCGAATATTTGGACTTGGTACCGGGTTTAATTTCAAAGAAATAAGTCCATTATCTGCTGTATATTCACCACCACCATGACGGAGGTAAGACATGGTGGTTTTCGTTTTTCTTGTACCGTAGATAAGTTGCTACGGTACGTACATACCGTTGGGCCTGGCTAATAGCTGGAACAAAGTTAACATTTGTTCGTTACATGTTTAAGTCAAGTATGTTGATTTGAGAATTATGGTCTTTTTGTAGGTCTAATAGTTTTTTTAAGCTAATGTTATATGCTTCCACAGGAAGTGCAGAAGCACTCTGTCCACACTCTGGTCTTCAGGTCTCTGAAAAGGACTCATGACATGTTTGTCTCTGACCATGCTAAGACCATCGCTCTGGATGAAGAGAGGTAAAATCTCCCCTGAATTTGCATACCGGTTGCTCATAAATTGCTGAAAGTAACCACAGACTTACACCATCTTTGAGTTAATTAACAGTGCATGTTGCTTGTGTCATTCGTTGATCTTGATTTGCTCCTGTCATAAATGAGTTTATTGTGGATTATTTGAAGAACACATCTGTTGGAATAGATGTAGGGGGGATATTTCATTATGCAGTTTGTTATCTAATAAACAAGAATTTATGCTTGGAGAAACCTAATTGCTAAAAATCAGACATTTGTGCTGTTGCTTTGTATTTGTTGCTTTGTATACAGCCGTTATTTTTATTTATGTCAGTTTTAGTCCCATATAGTTTCACCTTCCAGCTAAACATAGAGCAAGAGGAACAATGCAGTGACTCAGATCAAAACATACTAATGTATTAATTTGACTCAGTGTCCAAACCGAAAGCTAATTGAGAAATTTTGGCAAGACCTGGAAACGCTTGTTTCCATAAATTTCTCATACAGACTAAATTTAAGATGTTTTGCAAAGAAGAGTGAACCAAAGTGTTACCTTTTACATGTGCTAGGCCAGCAAACACTTACCAAGCATCTACACTTGTTACTCTTGTAAAATTAGGCTCCCTGAAGTAATGAAATGCTAAAATAAGTATATGCCACACTTTTAAGATTTTTAAATCTTTCATTTTACTCAACAGTTATTCAAATAAAATCCCAATAAAATATTTTATTTTATAAGTTTGCTGTAGTAACACTACAATGTATGGTAAAGCTGAGAGGTCATCAATACTTTTACGAAGCACTGTATTTGGTTGAGAGTTTATGTTTATGTAAGCAGTTTAATGGACATTAAGTGTTGGAGAACTGAGTGACCTGCTTCCTAACAGTAAGACAGTAGTTGGGTTTAATAATGGTGCAAGCGAGAAGAAGAGTTGAGAAAATATTTTTAATTGCAGTTTATATCTTCACTCTGATATTCCACAATAATATCTTAAATACATTTTCCTAATATTTTTCAGCCTAACTTCTTATCTGCTTTCGGTGTCTTGTTCACCTCTCATTCAGAACTAATTCCAAGTTGATATTTAACATAATCATTTATTAAAATAGACAAAGTGTGAATTAAAGTGAATGAAATAAACTTTAATGCCTTTATGTTGAAATGCCTCAATGTTTCCTGACTCACAGCCACAAATTGAAGATGGCCGTGAAGCTGAAAACGGAGTACGCTCCGGTTTTGCACATGCCTGTTCTGAAGGAGGGCAGAGACCGGGCTTCACAGCTTTCAGCAGGCCAGGAGCTCCACCAGGGCTACGCCCATCCAGGTCAGGAGCAAAGGACTCCATCACAGCCCAGTGACCCCATTAATACAGTATTTTCTTTTATAATATTTGTGGGAGGTGTCGTTTATGAATCTTTCTTGTTTTTCTTTTTTTAACAAAATAATTTTAAGGAGATGAAGCAGAATATCTGATCACTGGTACACATGCTTATCCCTCGGGACCTGGTAAATATTCTTTTCTTATATAAACTTCCAATATTTTCAGATTTTTTTGTTTTGTTTTAGTAAATGAAAGAGCATTACTTAATAACTGTATGAACAATTTCTGATCTTTAGGAGTGGCTTTGACTGCAGACACAAAGATGCATAGGAATCCCAGTGAGGGAGGCGTCATCTCCATGGCGCTGGCATTGCCTCCCTCACAAGTCCGGTAACGTGTTCAAACAAATGAACACAAAATCTTGGAATTAACTGAGAAAAAACACTTGTGGATTATAATTTGTCACAAAACTTTAGGCAAGAGGCAAGTCGGACTGCAGCCAGCGTTGCAGAAATCCATCGACACGCAGGAGGAGCGGACAGAGTTCACCCTCAGTCTGCTGTGGTAAGAGAATCCCACATTTCTTCTCATGTTCGGCATTTGTCTTCATCATTTTGCAGAAATTGCAAAGCTGACTTATCAGAGATGAATTGTCTGTTTATATGGAGGTTATGCGAAGATCTTTGTGGGAAATCAGTGTTTCATGATGGTTAAACCGACCTGGCAACATTCAAAAATCTGCATTTTATCCCCATTTAGAATAATTGAGACCCAAATTTTCAACTTCACCTGGATTGTATTAACTGAATGTTAGGAGCTTTAATTCTGCATCACTTTTTATGCTTCATGAAACCAAAGGTGGTTCACAGCAGCATGTTTTATAAATGACATAAGTAGAACAAATGATGATCCTTTTTTGTTTAGTGAAGTACTATATCTGTTTGTTTGTTTGTTTGTTTGTTTGTTTGTTTCAGTCCCTGCTGGAGGGTGGAGGCACCAGAAACTCTGCGCTCATGAGGAGAGCACCAACGATGCCCAAACCACAGTGGCATCCTCCATGGAAACTCTTTCGGGTATCTACAAACCATTTGAACAGCAACTCATGGAATCATGCCTTAAACGATAACAGAGTGAGTGTGTGGTTATGTACTGTGGTGGATGTGATCTGACAGGTCATCAGCGGTCACCTGGGCTGGGTGAGGTCCATAGCTGTGGAGCCTGGGAACCAGTGGTTTGTCACAGGATCTGCTGATAGAACTATAAAGGTAAGCTGTGCTCATCCTAACATCAGAGCTTCACACTTCAGAAACATTTGATTGTTTCTGAAGTGTAAATATGTTCAGTTTTTTTTTGTTTGTTTTTTTGCTTTTTGTTTTTTACTTAAAACTACGAGTCCATTATTATCCAAAAGTGGTTCTACTCACTTAAACATGAAAAGAATGAGGCTGAAGAAAATGGCTCATGTTTCAGCATTTCTTCTACATTATTATTGATTTCTTTCTTCATTCAATTAATGTGAGTATTTTTATGGGTGTGGTTGATCTACAACAATTCATGTCAGGATTAATTCATTCCTGGTAAAAGGCTCCTTTGAAGATTCCAGGTTAATATCCCAGGCCCTCTGTTTAGTATCACTTCAGCCATCTGTTGTGTAAATATTTTCTGGATGTGTGTGTGCTGGCAGATCTGGGACTTGGCCAGCGGGAAGCTGAAGCTGTCGCTGACGGGCCACATCAGCACGGTGCGCGGCGTGGCGGTGAGCAGCCGCAGCCCCTACCTCTTCTCCTGCGGGGAGGATAAGCAGGTCAAATGCTGGGATCTGGAGTACAACAAGGTACACTGGTCACACAGGGTTATTGTCAGGGAGTTTTTTATTTATTTATTTATTTTAAGATGGTTGCTTTAAACATGCTTTGATGTTTTGTTAAAGTAGTTTTGTTACATATGGATGTTTTATTGTGTTATCTGTTTTAATGATGTTTCAGCTGCATCTTGACGGTATTATTTTGACCTGTAGGTGATCAGGCATTACCATGGACACCTCAGTGCCGTGTACGATTTGGATCTACACCCAACGATTGATGTGCTGGTGACGTGCAGCAGAGACGCTTCAGCCAGGGTGAGCTCTCACTGAGCAGCAACTCAAATCAGTTAACTCAGCAGTCCAAGCAGCAGAGCAGAGATTAAATAGAGGTTTAACACCCTTCTGTTTTCTTCAGTTTATAAACTAAGATTCTGTTTGACTGCAGCAGTCACAGCTCACCTCTGAAATGATGTAAATGCAATTTGGCATTCTGAAAATAAATTTGCATAATGGAAACACAACAGCTTTGAAAGAACTCTTGTCTGTCGATAGACAATCTGCTGTAATTAGGGCAGCAGATTACATTTGAATCTGCTGCCCTAATTAAAATCCATGCCACCTCATCCAAATGAGGTGCGGGATTTTTTTTTTGTCCGCGTTGAAATTTGTGTATTTTGCAAAACTTCAAAGGAAACACTTTTTTCGCATCACAGGAGTCACATCATAAGCCGGATGTTTCTACTGGTGCAAACCAGGAAGAAAAAGATGACAGAAAGTAGTTGGAGGATGATGGTGTGCTATGTTTTTAAATGACTTATTGTGTGAATACTCTTATTCATGTGTGATTTTAAGTTTGTATTTACAAATTTTGATGTTAGTGGAATGTAAACCAGATGGTGGAACCATAGGGAGGAACTCTAGCAGTAGAGCTTTGTTTTAAACGATGCTCTCTCTTCAATATACCTGCAGGTTTGGGACATCAGGACAAAAGCAAACGTTCACACACTCACTGGCCATACCAACACTGTCGCCACAGTGAGATGTCAGGCTGCTGAACCACAAATCATCACAGGTCACTATTAGCTTTAAAAACCCTATGCTAATGCAAGAGAGCACCCTTTCAGTTCTTAAAGTCTTTGTCTTTCCTCTGACTGTTTTTTGCAGGCAGCCACGATTCAACCATCAGACTGTGGGACCTGATCGCTGGAAAAACCAGAGCGACTTTGACAAACCATAAAAAGTCTGTCCGAACTCTGGTGCTGCACCCCAGGCAGTGAGTAGACTCATACCAGTAGTACACATTAGAGATTCGCTTTAATGTGCAGAGAAGAAACGTCTGAGATTTGGTTGAAGTGTTTTTTAAATTTTTAATAGAACTGTGATAAACAGGTTTTGTTTTCAACACTTTATTGCCCATCTGATGCTATATTTTCTTTCTTTGGCTCCTCTTTTCTTATCTACTTAATTATGTTCCTTCCGTCCTCCATTGTGCCGTCACTCCTCACCATCCTTGTCTCTTCTTTGTTTTTTGTGACCTCTCCTTTCCTTGCTTCTGCTTGTCCTATTTTCTCTTCTTTCTCTTTATTTTAAAACTTCTTAAGTATCTTGAATATTTAGCATTCTAAAACATCTAGAATGTCTTTATGATCCCTAAATGAACTGGAAGAACTTGGAGCTCTGGATTGTATTGTTGCTCCTGATAACTAGGTTTATGAAGGTTTTTTTTATTGTTTGTTTGTTTACACAGCCATTTTGGAAATAAACTACATTTAACAAAAGCAAAGGTGGAGTTTTTATGTAGTATTTGGGTCTTTATTCCTCCAGGTACACCTTTGCTTCAGGATCAGCTGATAACATCAAGCAGTGGATGTTCCCAGATGGCAGCTTCATCCAGAACCTCTCTGGCCACAACGCCATCATCAACACGCTGGCTGTCAACTCTGATGGTGTTTTGGTGTCTGGAGGTGATTTTAAAAGAAATGCTTTTTTTTTTTTCTCTCATCTTAACATGACTCTTGATTACCACATGATACATGTATTATGTATCATGATACACGTATCATATCATGAGAAGCAAAAGTGATAGAACATGTACATTTACACAGAATAATTTGCTCGTACTCTAGCTGACAACGGAACCATGCACATGTGGGATTGGAGGACAGGCTACAACTTCCAGCGGATTCACGCCGCCGTGCAGCCCGGATCGCTGGATAGCGAGTCGGGAATCTTCGCCTGCATGTTCGACCACTCCGAGAGCCGTCTGATCACCGCCGAGGCTGACAAAACCATCAAAGTTTACAAAGAAGACGACACGGCTGTAAGTTATCCTGTTCCAGTTAGTGAGTTTAGAATCCATCTTGAGAAAAATGGACTAATGGTGTTTTCTGTCTTGCAGACTGAAGAAAGCCACCCGATCAACTGGAAACCAGAAATCCTCAAGAGAAAAAGATTCTGAAGATTTTGTTTTTTATTATTTCCCATCCATCAGATTTTGTTTTGGTTAGAAAAACTGTTTCATTTCTGATACTTTAATCAAACCAGACCCATCTTGGCTTCCTTTATTTTAGAAACCATGTACAGTCACCACTGAATGTTTCAAGACAAGTCAGAACATCCTGTTGGAGAGCCAGGAACTTCCAGGAAATGCTCAGTGCTGATTACTAGTTGTACAGACATGAAAACTTTCTTTTGTTCCTGCATGATCTAAGCTTTATTTTGCCCCGTTTCATTAAAGACTGTTTTTGTACAAACATGTTTGCTTTTTAAATAAAGTTTCTCCACCTCCTGGGATAAAGTGTTCCTGAAGTATTTCCATCTAGCACTTATCTGTGAGGTCGACACGTTAAAACATCTGCTTGTATTACAGAAATACTAGTCACTGATCAACATTTAATCATTATACTATACCTCAATTATTTAAATGTGATTTTCAAAGTGATGTGTAGCAAAGTAAAAAATGTAACAAAATGTGCATGTGACGTGTCTTCCTTACAGGAAGTGAAAATAAAACGAGAATAAACTGCAGAAGAACAATCAGATGAAGAAGATTACAGGCTTCAAGCTAAAGGAGGATCAGATGGAAGTCTAGACAGGGTGGAGTGATTAGGAAGTCACTTTCACATTTAGTTAAGAAAATGATATAATTTTACCTGCAGGGATGAATGAATATGCACTGAGGTGCAGTTAACATCAGAGATGTAAAGACTTTCATTACACATTATAATACATTTCTTAAACCATTTGTTTTGCGTTAAATTTGTTTCACGTTTCATTCATGTAAAACATAAACATCCTTTTTATTTTCATTGTGGCACTCAAGACTAAAAATAAAAATTCTATTTAGTTTATTTTTCACCAGCAGAGGGAGCTGCTTCAACACGCTTGCCCAAGTTTAACAGGTTGTTAAACTATTTATAGTTTATATTATATTGCCACTCCTTTCACTTCGGTTGAAAGGAGATTACTCCTGTCATAAATCTGTGATAAAAGTAATCACTGATTTTCTCCATAACCTGTAGGTTTGCTCGGTCTCCGTCTCTTTTTGATGACAGCAGTCCAGAAGCAGCAGGCCACCTGCCAGCAGGGTAATCTGCTGCCCTAATTACATTTGAAGCAATCACGGCCACAGATGGGCCCGATCTACGTGGGGCCCGGTGTTACAGCCTGCAGGGAGGAGCCACCAGTGGGCAGACTGGACTTTTGGATGTGTCGCATTGTGTGAGATGTTCCAGCGGAATTACGCAGCATCGTGCCAGAAGTTCAAGATTTTAGTTTTCCTGAAAAAACAACTCAAATACGAATGGATATTTACTGCGGAAATACGAGATAAGTTCACCATCTTTTGTTTTTAAAGTGGTTCTAAAACGCGACTGACGCGAAAAAGATGTGGTTTTTCTTCACCTTTTACTGAAAGGATCCCAAAGCCACGAGTGAAGGAGTCATGGGCGGAAGGAACGCGCCAGCCGCGCTCCTCCAGGTGTTCGTCCTGGCGCTGTTTTGCGCGCAGTCGCTCGGACGGGTCTTCAACCTGACGCTGTGCGTAAAGGAGGACCTGCCCGCTAAAACCATCGTTGGAGACCTGGGAGCGGTCCTGAGCGCGCCGAGCACCGGCTTCTTCATCTCAGAGAGCAGAGACTCGTATGTGTTCAGAGACCTGGAGATAGACGCGGACACGGGCATCATCTCCACGGTGGCGGGCCTGGACAGGGAAAGCAGAGACCGGTACGAGTTCGTTGCAGCTACTCTCACAGGAGAGATGATACGGGTGAGGATAGAGGTGAAGGACGTGAACGACCACTCACCTGTGTTTGCCAGGCAGAAAGTGGAGTTGAGGATCTCAGAGCTGAGCCCGCCGGGGAGCCGCTTTCCGCTCGAAGGCGCAGCAGACCCGGATGAGGAGGAGTTCAGCACGCAGGGATACAGGATCAGACAGAGTGAGATGGAAGAATTGTTCCTCTTGGATTTTCGAATCGGATCTGAGAAGCAGCACAGCCTGGATCTGGTCCTGAACAGCAGACTAGACAGAGAAACACAGGACTTCTACACTCTGACCATTGAGGCCTTTGATGGGGGGATCCCAGCCAGGACTGGGACAGTCCAGGTTGACATCCACATCCTGGATGAGAACGACAACCCTCCTGTGTTCAACCAGAGTGAATACCACAGCTCAGTATGGGAGGATGCTCCCATCGGGTCCATTGTCTCTCAGGTGGTGGCCAGTGACCGTGACCTGGGTGACAACAGCAGGATCACTTATGAGATCAATAGGCGGCAAAGTGACCCCAACCATGTGTTCTCCATTAACGAGACCACAGGATTTATTTATCTGAACAAGCCGCTGGATTTTGAAATTCAGCCGTTTCATGAGCTGATTGTCAGAGCCAGAGACGACGGTGCTCAGCCTGAGTACAGCAGCACCTTTGTTGGTGTCAGGGTGCTTAACATCAATGACAACAGCCCCACCATCAGTGTGCTGTTCCTCAGTGAGACAGGAGAAGCTGTGGTGTCAGAGGCAGCCGCTGTTGGGGAATATGTGGCCCGGCTTTCTGTGTCAGATCCAGACCTGGAGGAGCATCAAATCACCATCTCTCTTGCTGGAGGAGATGGGAAGTTTACCCTGAAGCAAACAGATGATTTTCTGTATGCGTTGTGTGTCAACTCTGAGCTGGACAGGGAAGAAAAGGATCTGTATGAGCTGAAGGTGCAAGCATCTGATTCTGGAAGCCCTCCTCTAAGCAGTGAGACACTTCTCCTCCTGAAGGTGTCTGATGCCAACGACTGCCAGCCGGTCTTTGAACAGGATGTGTACACTGTCAACATCGCTGAGGATGCTCCTGAGGGGAGCTCCCTCATACGAACAAGGGCCCGGGACGCTGACGAAGGTGTTAACTCAAACATCAGATACTCCATCCTGAAGTCACACCAGGACAGCCTGGTCGCCATTGACCCGACCTCCGGCCTGGTCACCACGGCCGCAGGCCTCGACAGAGAGACTCAGATGGAGTTGTGGTTCCTGGTGCTGGCAGAGGATGGAGGGGAGCCATCTTTGTCGTCCACAGCTACAGTCACAGTGCTGGTGGAGGATGTGAATGACAACGAGCCGGTGTTCCAGCAACAGCTGTACAACGTGTCCATACCTGAGCACATGAACGCTGGAAGCTGCTTCTTACAAGTATGCTCTAGCTAGCGATCTTGAAATATGTATGTTCCAATTTTTAAATCTATTTTCTCAGGTTGTCCTACAAGATTTGTTGTTACTAAAATCCATCCATCTTCTTCTGCTTATCTGGAGTTGGGTTAATGGGGGTAGCAACCTAAGTAAGGAGGCCGTGATCGTATACGATGTCATGAAATATCAGCTGATCTCCCAAAATTGAGAGATTTATCAAGTAGCCGATTTATTGGTGCACCCCTACTGGAAAACTACTTTTCTACCCTCACATTTTCATTTTAAAGAAGCCTTTAAATGAAAGCTAGAGATCCTCACAGTTGAGTCTTTTTTGTGCTGAGTAGATTTTTTTCCAACTCTTGAGACAAAAGTAGCTCTGAGTCTGATGACACAAAGGCATCAGTGTTGTTTCACCAACAACGCACTCTACATCCCAGGCTTTCAGCTCAGCGTCTGTCAGGCACGGAGCATGACAGACGCTATGCTCCGTGCCTCTCTCCTGCAGGGTGGCACCAATATATGCCAATTACAAAAGAAACCTCTAATCACAGCACAGAATTGATTATAGGAATTGATTATAGGTAATGTCTGAAGGGACTTTTGCATTGGGTGAGGACTAAATAGTTCTGTTTTTATAAATGAACATAACCTTTCTTTAGTGAGTAAATGAATAAATGAGACATCAAGTGTTTTTTTCTCATATATTTAGTCAAACAGCCGAGTTGTATCAGTCTGTTGGTGATCAGTGCGCTTTAGTCCACGTTTCATTAGACTCTGGCCCGGTGTCTGTAAAATGTCCCGTGATCAGAGTTCATTCATTCTGAGCTGTTATCGTCTTTATGGCCTGGAAATGATCTGCCTCACTGTAAATCTGCCTCTTGTCTTGGTCGTAGGCGGACATGAAAGAAACGGTTGGTACTGAGGTGTTTCTGATGTGCTGCGTTTGTTTCTTTGAACTTCACAGCGATGGCACTCCTCGCCCTTTGACTTACAAAGATTTTACATTTTTTCTGCACTTTTATTATCTTGACCTTCACCAACAGAATGACTCATTTTATGATTCACGATTTCCAGAAATGTGGAGTTAAAACAGACTAGAACAACTATGATTGCACCGTGTTCCAAAATATTATGCAAGTCATATTTTCTCATATTTTCTTAAATGGTCAATGCAAATAATGGACAGTATAATTTTTGCTATTACAGGAACTATTACAGTATAAATCTAATTTTACTGAACAAAGCTCCCCATGAGAACAGTATTTTTTTCAAAAATAAAAAAAACAAAATGCTCTGTTCCAAATTATTATGCACAGCAGATTTTCTAAACATTTTATGGATTATAAAGAACTGCAAACGGGCATTCTTTTAATGTGGAGCATTAAGTGGTGCCATGTACTAAAATCAAAACCTATTTCAATCAAAAACATCTTAACAAACCGAGTTATATGTTAACATAGGACCTTCTTTGATATCACCTGCACAATTCTTGCATCCATTGAACTTGTGAGTTTGTGGAAAGTTTCTGCTTGAATTTCTTTGCAGGATGTTAGAAAACCTTCCTAGAGCTGCTGTTTTGATATGATCCCCCTCAGATCTTCACCCTCACCTGACTGATACAACTGTTTAGGACAGATTTTTCTTTAATTGTTAAATCCTAATTTTTAATTTAAAAAAATGTGGAAAAAAAAACAAAACATGACACATGTGATTTGTCTGAACCGATGTGTCTGTTACTATATTTTAAGAGTTTTGTGTTTATCTTTGCTCTAGGTTGTTGCCACAGACGCAGACAGCCCTGAGTTCGGATCTCTGCTCTACTCCCTGTCAGATGGATTTGACAGTCAGGAAAGTCATCCTCTTTTCCAAATCAAGCCACACACAGGAGAGCTGTGTGTCTCTCAGGACATTGATCGGGACGTCGGGATGAGTGTCCATGACATCTTGATCAAAGCTGAAGATCCAGTGAGTGGAATCAATACTATGATTGAGAGATGATGTCAAAGTTTTCTTAAATTTTCTTAATTCTAACTCTTTGTTTCTCATTCAGGGAGGCCTGAGTGCTCAAACATATGCTCATATTGAAATACAAGACTTGAATGACAACCCTCCAGTGTTCAGTCCTGAGGAGTACACCGTGAGCGTCAGCAGCCACGCACCGCCTGGTACAGAGGTTGTCAACGTTATCGCTACAGACCAGGACTCTGGCCGGTTCGGACAGATTACCTACGAAATTCATCCAGGAGACATGTCCAGTTTGTTCACACTGGACAGACACACAGGTAGAGAGTATTTATATTTTAAAACTGTAAGACTATACTTCAATAGTTTTGATTGTAGTTTTGACGCCCACCTCTGTCGTCACGACACTGTTCACCAGTTCATTCCAGAAATGGTTTTAAATCATTGACTGCAGTCTTGAATGAACAAGTTATCTATAATCTCAGATTTACTCTCTTATCAATCCACCAGCCAAGTCATTCAGAGCAACATCAACATCTTAGCTCAACATTTTATGGTCATTTAACATTTTTATTTTGTTGAGCACTATACAAATTTACCTAACATAAATGATTTTAAATGAATTCCCACCTTACCCCACCTTATAAAGCTTGTTCTTCTTAGAAGCTCCTTTCTTAATTCAGGGTTGCATATAAAATGTTATCAGAATGGCTGTAAGCTTGATTTGTTGCACAGATTCACTTGTGTTTAAGTAACCTGTTTGAGTGTCAGTTGTTTTCAGGGATAAATGCCTTGTTAGCTGCTCTAAATCCCCATGATATGATTCCAAGTGTCACCACTCAGCGGGGGTGGAGAACAACGCTTAAAAGCTTTGGATCCCAGTGTGGCTGGGGGTAAAACCAGGTTCATGAACAGCTACAACAGAATTCAAAAGCTGTGAAAAAAGAAAATACATCGTCAACTTGTGTTTAACAATGCTCTAAATGCCATTTTATAACCTGAAGCGATTGTTATGACTATTATTCAGAGCTAGATTAAAGAAATAAAAATAAAACAGCTCGATAAATCGATTATTTTTGCATCATCCTGCTTATATGAAAATACTAAGCAAACTACGTGATTCATTTCTTAATTTTTTTGTAGGAATGCTCTTTTTGAACTCTTCTCTGACACACTTGGGTGCAGCCAGCATGAAGCTCCTAATAACAGCGCAGGATGGAGACGGCTTGTCTGCAGCCAGACCTGCAGAGGTCACAATCAATGTTGTCCAAAGTGGTCAGGCTCCAGCGGTGTTCCAGAGGTCGCGCTACACCTTCACAGTGCCTGAAGACGCACCGCTGGGAACATCTGTGGGAACAGTGGAGGCCAGCAACCTGAGCGGTGAGTGGAGAAGGAAGCACAAGGTGTCTGTAAGCAGTAGTAATCAGATTACACTTACTTTTGTGCATGCTGAAAATCCAATTACATATACTGGACAGCAGTATTGCATTGTCTTTAGTGTTAATTCCGTCTGTGATTTGCATCTAATTCTCCATGATTTATGAATAAAACAGACATGAACAGTATCTGCACGAAGCTGAGCTGAACTACCGTATTTTCCGGACTATAAGTTGCTCAGGAGTATAAGTCGCACCCCCAGCCAAACAATGAAAAAATCTGCGACTTATAGTCCAGAAAATACGGTACTCAGGCTGTGGGTGTTTTCGAGACAGTTTCTCCTGATGTATATACTAGCACTCACATGTCACAGTATATCAAAAATATGAGCAAAAATATGAACTAATATTATAAATCAGTTAACACTGTGACTTACATTGTTTTTATGTAGATTGAACAAAATAAATTAAGCTTAGTTGCCTTCATGAACCCAAACCCCTCAATGTTATAGAGACTGTATTATGTAAAATGTAACTTTATTTTTAACTTTACATCATTGATTCTTTTATCCATGTTTGAGAAATCTTTTAATCTCCACAGCGACCATTCAACTGCGCAAAACGCCTAGCTCCCACTCAGCTCCTTCAGACTAGCTAGCAGAAATTAGTCAACACCTGGTGGAACTGTGCATCAGTTGCGGTCATTATAGGAGCTACTTCTCAGTGAATCGCTGGTAAAAAAGTTGTTAAAGAGTTAATAGCGGAGCCATGTTGTGACGACTTCCTGAAGGCAGAGTTTCAGAAAGAGAGAGTTTTTTTTAAAGAGTGTTGTGAAAAAACATGATGTATTCTGAGCCGATAGACCAAAAACGTGCAAGAACACGAGCAGCAAATCAGCCAACATAAAGCAATAAGACTTTACTTGTTTTATTCTTTTTTAGCGCTAAAAAAGAGACGCTTACCATCACAAACTAGAAGTGAAAACCAGGGGCCCCGAGTCTAAACAGCATAATAATAAAAACGGGAAGATTCGTTGCTTATGATCTAAGAACACACCCAGTGGTCATCCAATGTCCTGCGTCACCTAAAACTCTATTTCCTTGGAGATGGGAGTGAGGAGATGATTCAGTTTCTGTATCTGTTACAAATACAAAGGCCTTTGTGTGAAAGTATGAGTGTGTAATGTGTGTAGAAGCGAATGTAATGTGTGTAGAAGCATATGTGTGTATTTGACCTTGGTAAGCGCCTCAACAAGAGACAGAGACTCAATTGATCCAACTCAATAATAACTACTGAAATTAACATAGACAGGATTTGTCTTGTTTGTGACAAAAAAAATTACAGAGATATCAGTCGAACTGACATCCAGAATAAAACAAGGAGTGAGAAATTTCTATTGTTTTCTTTGATCATACACACATCGAATCAACATTATTTACCATGACTGATAAAATTAATCTGAACATAAGGTTATCTTATTATGTAAGATTTTTTGCTCTGTTTTATAAAAATGCATGTTTGAAGGTTTCCAGGGTTGTTCTTACATAGACATGCTGCTCCACACGACTCATTAGTTAAAGCACTCGACTACACACACCAGACAGTCATTTAAGGCTCTCTAATCAACTTATAGATTAACACTTCAGTCTAAAGTAGAAACAGCAGGAGCCGGCCAGTGTTAAGCTCTATGCTTGTTTCTGTAGGTTGTAACTGATGTTGAGATGCAACACACACACTGAGGAGATAATTGAGATTATTGGGATTTTCTGACCTTTAATGTAATTAATGTACTCTGTGTGTGTGTGTGTGTGTGTGTGTGTGTGTGTGTGTGTGTGTGTGTGTGTGTGTGTGTGTGTGTGTGTGTGTGTGTGTGTGTGTGTGTGTGTGTGTGTGTTCCTGTGTGCATATGTGAGAGCTTACATTTGTTACACTGTAAGGACCATTTGCTTGTGCTGTGCTGTTTTGGGGTTATAGGTCAGGTTTAAGGCTAAGGTGTGAGTTGAGATTAGGTTAGTGTTTGGGTTACTGGTAATGGTTAGTTTTATGGTAAAGGTCAGTGTTAGACTATAGAAATGAACTAGTATTTGTAAAGATAGAGAAACATAACGTGGTTATATTCATAAGAAGTATGAATCCACGTTGGTGATCCAGTTGTACAGAGTCTGTATCTCGCAACATGTGACATAATATTTTACTGTGAATAGTAACCCTGATGGGGTTGACCTCAGTCAGACGTCTCTTATTTCAATTACAGTTTTATGTCAGATTTTGTTCAACATTATAAAATACAACATTATAAAATACACTAGCCAATAGTGATTTTAAATATGGGGGTAGGTACAAAAATATTTTTTTGTTGCGTTTTTCTCATGTTGTGTTCTTTGTGTCATGGGACTACAGATGGAAATTAGAATCTTGCTACATTGCCACATTGTATTTATGGCAATGTGGTACATTCAATAATATGTATTGTCCCATTCAAATAAAATCAGTTCAGCTAAATACATTTTGTAAATTATTATGATTCTAAGTAGTCTTCATCATCAGGTTGTTAGCAGGTATTTCAAAGACGTTCCTTTTATGGTGGTTGTTTTATTTTTTTCCTCTTTTTCTCACCAGTTGTAGTTGTCCAAGAAAGAATTTATAAATTCATCTAGAAATGGAAAAAAGTCTTTACCACAGGTTGTTGGAAAAAAAAAAAAAAAATCTATTTTAATCCATTTTTTTTTCTATTTTTTGCAAAGCTGTCCGTTCTGTGCAGACACAACACTTCATTAGCCCTTTAAAAGCTGAATAATTTATAGTTTAGAGTTTAGGAGCTTGACAAAAAATGGTCATGAAAAGTACTAAATAGAAATTTGTTGCATATTTTTTATGTTGAAACTAAAAAACGTCTAGATAAAACTTCAAAGTGAAAAAAACTTTTTTTCATGTCTTCCCAGATGCAACAGAGCCCGTTTCTTACCGAATCTCTTCTGGAAACATTTACAGTTGGTTTTCTGTCCATCCGAAATCTGGTGTGGTCAATACCATTAAACCTCTGGACCATGAGTCTCAGCCTTATGCCCTGTTGTTCCTTCAGTCCTACACAGACACGTCTCCTATTTACAGCACCACCCAGGTCAACATTACCATCACTGATGTCAATGACAATGCCCCTGTGTTTCCCAAGAGGAGAGACACCATCACTGTTTCTCGAAGCACTCGGCCTGGAACAGTGCTGTTCATCGCTCACGCACATGACCATGACAGCGGTGCCAATGGCGTAGTGCAGTATCGTTTGAAAAGCAGCAGAAATGAGATGTTTGCCATTGACTCAAACCTTGGAACGGTTAGACTTAATAAGAGCTTACAAGTGAGCCAACAGCAAAGATACAACCTGGAAATCTTGGCGAAAGACGAAGGGAAACCTTCCCTGAGCTCCACCCTGACCCTTTCAGTTAACATTGACCATACAGCTGCAGATGACAGCCTGGCCTTTGAGACGCTGGTCTACCAGGTGGAGATAGGGGAAGGCTACCGCAAAGACTCCCGCGTCATCCAGGTTAGGGCACACCGCACTCGAGGGTCTCACACTTCAAACTCAGGTCTCACTTACTCCTTGGAAGCGGAAGCTGGATTCCCTCCGCCTCCTTTTCGCATCCACTCAAAGTCTGGATGGTTGTATCTCTCCAGCAATCTTGACTTTGAGACCGAGTCAAGATATCGTTTTCAGGTGTTGTCCACCTCCGGAGAGGTTTCGCTGGCCAATGTCACAGCAACAGCAATGGTGACTGTAGTGGTGCTGGACGTCAATGACAATCCCCCAGTGTTCAGCAGTGATGTGTACTACTTTACTGTATCAGAGGGGTCATCTCCGCAAGGCCTGGTGGGAACAGTCAAAGCCAAGGACAAGGATTCTGGGAAGAACAGCCAGCTGTCCTACATCCTCCTCTCAGATGGGAAATACTTCTGCATCAATGCTAAAACAGGTAAAAATGGTTTTATTACCAGAACCAGCTCTGGCTTCCTCTGGTTGTCTACCAGAGGAAACAACTTGTTCTCTCTCTGTTGTTTCCTTTCTTCACTTGTTTCTCTCTTTTTAAGGTGAAATCATCAACTGGGTGGCGCTGGACCGGGAGCAACACAGCCAGCACAGCCTGACCGTTATGGTGACAGACCAAGGTCACCCTCGTCTCAATGCCACCGCCAATGTTCATGTCCTGGTCACTGACATCAATGACAACACTCCACAGTTTAATCATCTGCATTCCAGCAAAGAGCTGAATGTTCCTGTAAGAAATTTGACTTCGATGGCAGTATGACCGAAATGAGTTTGGAGAATCACAGCTTGGTTCTGATCAGAATTAAAGTGCTTTTACAGGGGTTTTTGTGCACCTATATACTGAAATTATATAAGCATTAGTGTTAAACCGAAGTGTGTGTTGCGATGTAGCAAAGAACACACAACGGTTTCTTCAAATGGACTTAAAAGGATCACTGATTTAGTCACATAGAACTCATCATTGGTCTTCTAGTAACTCATTCTACAGTCAGTTCAATTCAAAAAAAAAAATTTCATTTCGAAGCACTGTGCAAAAAATCATTTCAACTCAATCACACATATATTCCAGTTGATTCTACTTATCAAACAGTAGAATTATTTATTCAAAGTAGATTAAAAAGTTTCTACCTAAGGAAACCCAGCAGATTGTATCCAGTCATTAACTCTCCTCTCCAACTCCAATGCACACTGTTATAACTTGCAGAATTGCTCATTTAAATGCTCTATTTCCAGGTATTTGTGAGAGGAGTGAAAAACATGTCTGCACTGTTTGCCCAATAATTCAGTTTTCCATAATTGTCCATCTGTTGCTAACTTCTGTCAAGCATGTTGTATTGCACTAGTTTGTATAAAAGTGGCTAAAAATGACTTTTTGGATAAATTACCATTTAATGAAAAACTATTGATGTGAAAGTGAATAAAACCTTTGCTCGAACTGATTTAAAGCTTCAAGTGGTGTCACAGACAGCAACTGAAATCCAGAGCAGAACCATCTCTAAATATTCATTCCTGTATGTAATATTGACATTTGGTCTTCATTGCAGATATGGGCAGGCGTACCTGCAGGATTCTTGGTGACCAACATGTTTGCCAAAGACTTGGATGCTGGAGAGAATGGAACTGTCACCCATTCCCTAGTAACAGGTGAGTGTGAAACATATTCTCTGCTGCCCCAAAACATGCCAGAGTCAGTGAGATCCTGAATGTACTTGTTCTCTCTCAGTTGGAACGGAGGAGAATGGTCTCAGCCACTTTGAGATTGACAGTAAAAATGGAGACATCAGAACCACGCAGCTCTTCAGTCAGAGAACTGAACCATTTTACACTCTGAAGATAACAGCCAGGGACGGTGGAGCCCCATCTCTGGAGGATACAGCAGTGGTTCACATACAGGTACATTCCATGCACCGCAATTTATTTATTTATTTATTTGTGATGGCTATTTACAGTGCCTGCCTTCCATCCATCTATTATCTCCTGCTCAATCAGAGGTCGGGTTGCAGAGGCAACAACCTAAGCAGAAAGCTCAGAAACTCACCCATCCTGGGTCTTCCTCTACGTCACCTCCTGGTGGAGGGAGGTCTTATTAGAAAAGAATCACAATTGGTTTTCGTTTTGTTAAGTTACAAACATTGTGTATTTTATTCAGATTCTGTTCTTTATGTGGCTCTTGAAGGCATTCAGGTGCACTGGATTTTATTTAGGGTTTTCAGAGTAAAGGGGGCTCAGTACAGATGTACATGCATTTTTATAGGTTTGAACATTTAGAAAATCATTAATAATTATTCTTCTATTTTACAATCACATGTGTTGGTCTTCCACATAAGATGGAAATAAAAGATGTTTAGTTAGTGGTTGTAGCCTGAAATAGAAGGCATCTTATTGGTATGAATGCTTTGTCACAGTAACTTTTTATTATAGTCTTTGTCCAATTTGAAGTGATTTTCTTTTTTTTCTCAGTCTACAAGAAAATACGTTTAATTTGGTGCATTTCTGCTGCAGGTTTATGGGTTGGAGGATCAGTACGGCAGCTCATATCACCAAGGAGTGAGGCATTTCTCGGTTAGGGAGGACGCCGAGCCTGCAACGGTCATCGGCTCTGTCAGTGTTTTAAATAAAGGCAGGTTTCAGTATAGCATCGCCGAGGGAGACGGGAGCATTTTCTTTGGAATCGACGGCACGTCTGGTGACATCTATGTCAACCAGCCGCTGGACTACGAGTCTGCCAAGCAGTACTTCCTGGTGGCTCGAGTGGAAGACGTCGGTGCATCTGTGGGTTTGAACATTTCCGTGCTGGTGAGCGTCACGGTGGAGGACGTGAACGACCATGCCCCCTGGTTCCCCGATAAACTGCTGATGTTCGGTCTGAGGGAAGACGCCGCCGTTGGATCGCTGGCCTTTGCTTTTCATGCCAGAGACGCTGATGGGACTTTTGCAAACAGTGCTCTTCGCTACACTCTGACCTTTGACCCCGAAGTCAGTGGATCACCCCCACACTTCCCCTTTCACATGAACTCACACACAGGTGCAATGACAGTTGCGGCACCATTAGACCGCGAGAGCACGCCGACGTTTGTTTTTGCTGTCACCGCCACAGACCAGGCAGAGAGGACGGATGAACGTAAACAGACGTCAGTGATGGTTCGACTCCTCCTGCTGGACGTGAACGATAACCGGCCTGTGTTCGTGTCTGCTCACTCAGTGCAGCTGATGGAGGACACGGAGGTGGGCAGTCTGCTGCACCATTTTGTGGCAATAGATGGCGATCAGGGGGAGAATGGATTGATCTCCTACTCCATCATAAATGGAAACAAGAAGGGATTCTTCACACTGGAAGAGAAAACTGGTATTTGTTTGTTTTTGTGCATAAACTATATGAGCATGAAACAAATAAGTTAGAAGTTTTTTTCAATATCATTCTTAACCCAAAGCAAAATGTATTTCTGATGGTATGAATTTTTTTCCACATTTTGACATGTTACAGCAACAATCCATTATTTTGGTGTCATATGATCCTGCCAAAAGCTGCACATATTGGTCAAAATGAAGGAAAATTACCTCTGAGATTAACAACTGGGGTTTGAGAAAATCTGCACTTAATAACACTATTAATTATTGCCAAGGAGAAAGCCATTGTTAAGGAAATTCCATCAGAAGTCATGTGTAATATCGGGAGTAGAAAAAAGGTTCTCAAGATAAATGAGACCAAAATTGAACTTTTTGGTCTACATCCAAATCACTATGTTTGGCAGAAAATAAAGCTGCTGCAGCCAAGGCAGAATAAATTCTATATTTAGCATTTGTATCATTATTTCTACTAATAGTACCGTAATATTCCTTTACCACTGGAATATTATTTCCTCAGCTGACTGTTCAAACTCTCTTATTCTCTTTAGGTCTTCTGTTTCTCCATGCCCCTTTGGACTATGAGACCCAACGTGTCCACCGTCTGACTGTCCGAGCAGCGGACCAGGGCATCCCCTCTCTGTCCTCCACCCAGACCCTGACAGTGGAGGTGGGAGATGTTAACGACCAGCCCCCCGTCTTCAGTCAGACCATCTATGTTACCAATGTGGTGGAGAATAAAGGCCCTGGAGAGCCACTGCTCAGAGTCTCTGCCTCTGATATGGATTCAGGTATTTATTATATGCTACTCACCTACATCTTTCCCTTTAAATATTAATATTAATATTATTGTGGAACATTATTTTTAATGAATCATACATTCATTATTGTTCCACAGATTGTGGAACAATAATACAGATTGTTCAAAAATCTGTATTATTATGGAACATTATTTTTAATGAATGATACATTCATTAAAAATAATGTTCCATAATAATACAGATTAGTTCTACCTGACTAATGCTATTTTCTGTGTAAATACAAATCTAATCAAAACTTTCTTTTGAGAAATGCATTTCCTTAAAGAAATTGTTTATCTAACAAAATCATCTACCTCTATTTTATTTCCTTGTATTGAAATTATTTTTTTACATGAAAAACATACGGAAACAACACTTTCACTTCTCAATTTCAAAGCCAAATTTTCTTATTGTCTGATTGTAAACATTTCACCAGAATGAGGAATGAATCAGAGAAAACTTAAACAAGAAACAAATAGAAGTGAGTTTTAAATAAATTAACTTTATGCAGCCTAACATCAAGCTCCAAAACAGTGCAAACAATGTAGGAAATATATACAACATAAGCATAAATATGTTAATGTTTACAATAAAATATAGATATTTTACACACACACACACACACACACACCTACACACACACACACATGCATACACACACACACACACACACACACACACACACCATATAATTAGGGCATGTTAGAGTTCAGGGTGTTGAATGATTTTGGGAAGAAGCTATTTTGAGTCTGTCCATTTGTATATCAGATATCAGATATATTATAATTTACTTTAATACTTTTAACAGCTTTAAAGCCTGTCTGGCTGAAAATTGCAGTGTTTCTGTACCATCAGTAGATGGCAGCATCTGCTTCTGGACTTAAAGCTTAAAGTTTCAGCAAGAAAACAAACAAACACACAAAGTTAATATAAAACTCAAAGAGAACAAAATAAAGTTAAAAAAAAAATATTTTAAGACTAGTTTCTGCAACTTTAGTAATTGAATGTTTTGAGAAAGTTTGTACCAAAGGTGGTTAAATAACTAAAACTTTGTCATGTTTGCTTGACTGACAGCATAACAGTGAATTGAAGTTATGGTTTGCTTGATTTATAATAATCTTGTCAGAGATGCAGTTGATCATAAAGTTTATTCATACGTCCTTTTATCAGCGTCTCTCTCAACCACAGTGCTTATTTTACATCCTGCTAAATTTCATTCATATGATCCTTATTTATAGTCCCTACTCAACACCTCTGTCCCGTTTATTTTAACACGTGGGCGCTCGCCCTCCAGAATCGCAGTCTGTCTCATGGCTCTGACAGTTGGAGTCTTTTTAAATGCTGGAGCTGGAGGCTGTGCAGCAGAAGGTTCAGGAGGTGGGGAGGGGTTGACTTGAACCAACATTCCTGTGACTGAGAATTGTCTAAGAACAGCAAGCACACGGCTCCTCTGGGAGATCAGAGTGGTCGTCTCTCATGATGATTGCAGTAATCCAAGCCATCTGTGCCAATAGGAGCCGCGCTTTTTTTTCGTTGTTTTTTTTTTTCTTCTCAGATTGCCTCGGCTCGCAGTTCTGGGCGCTCTCCCACCATCTTATTTGATTATCGTTTGTGCTGCTGTTTTCCATAAGCTCCCACCAAAGACATCCATTGTTCTGTGTTTGTGATGATCTACTTATCCACTTCATGCATGTGAAGCAGTCAAAGGAGATTTTGAGTCTTCAAAGAGGACGACAGTTTCATTTTGTGCTGTTTGGCACATTCAAGCTTTGACCTTGATAGGACATATTATGTGATTTAACTGGTAGCAGGTTGGGGGCAAAATGTGATTTATATCTCAAGATTATCATGCACACATCTAAAGTTACTTTGAGTAACAGTCTGTTATTAGACGTTTTTCTGAGATCCAGTGAGTGAATCGAAGATCTTTACAGCTGGGTGATGATTTCTCACTTCCTGGTTTTAGTGAGAATGCCAGCAGCAGAACGCTGTCAGCAACTCATTTAACAATAAACGATGCTGCTTGAAGACGACAATCATTAACAGAGGTTCAAGGCCGAAGACTTTCTGCACGTACAAACAATTACCACAGACAATCAATCAATCAATCAATCAATCAATCAATGTTATTAACACTGTTATTTGGTTACTGTGAGGTCACTCAGGTTACTCTGAGCCAGCTTTCTTGCAAGACGGGAAACTTTACATCATCTCAACAACATTCATAAATATAACAACAATTCAAAAGAGACTGGTGCTCAATACTTTGAAATATTAAAAACCATGAAAGCAGTAGAAAAAAAAACCCTACATTTTCCTCATTAAGGCTAGCTTAAAAATTTAAATAAGAAAAGATCAAATAAAAGGATGTTAAGGCTATTCTAAATTTTGATAAATTGAAATAGCCTGTTTAAGTCTCTGTCCTTTGTTCCTCCAACCAGAGGACAACGGCGCGGTGCAGTACAGCCTGTTGCCGGGCCCCAGCTACGAGCTGTTCAGCATCAACCTGTACTCTGGTCTGATCACCACCACGACCCACTTGGACCGAGAACAGGAGCAACATTTCACCCTCAGAGGTACAACGACACCCGACTACACCCAAACACTGATGAGTTTATCTTTCAGTTCTGACTGAACCGGATCAGAGTGAACATTTCTAACCACCTTCCCACAGTGCAGCTCATCATTACATTTGTTTCCCTTCTGATTTTTTTATTTTCACGAAGATGATAGTAAGGTCGAGTCTTTCAAATGTTAATAACACAACCTAATTACATTTGAGTCTGTTTCTTATCAAAGTCATAAAGTCTGATTTATGTTGAAGGCTCTGACCAGTGTGCATGTCCAGCCTGGGCCGACTGCAGCCTTCTGTTTGTTTTCACTCTCACGTGGCTGCACGCCGTAATAACCCTCACCACCCGGCGGTGGTTAGAGATTAAAAACGCTTTCAGATGTTTTATAACAATATTTGTACAGTCACCAGTAGGATGAACAATTAAATCTAACAATAAAATCTTAATGATAGGAAACCTTGGACGTGCTGAAGTTGAGCCAAAATCACACAGGAGTATTTGTCAGGAAATACTAAAATATGTGGTGACAATTATCCCAGCAGGAACAAATTTCATAAAAAAGGTATTTTTGACTGTGTATTAAAAGCTGCATGAGTACATTTATCTTTTCATCTATTGTTTTTTTTCTTTCTTGTAATTTTACTAAATAAAAAACACATAAGCTCAATTTCTTGGTCTGGAGGCGCAAACCCCAAAATGTCCCTCTGAGCTCCGGGTTGTTTCTGTTGCATTCTGCCAGTCTGCCTGCTAATTGTCAAAGTTTCCCTTATAAAGACTCATTTGTGATTTCTGTCTGCAGTCCAAGCTCGGGATAACGGTTTCCGTCCTCTGTCGGGGACAGCCACGGTCTTGTGTTCCATCCTGGACGACAACGACAACCCTCCAGAGTTTATGCAGCCACTGTTCCAGATCAGCCTGCCAGAAAATCTTTCTCCTGGAGTTATACACACAGCTCTTGCCTCTGACCCTGATCTGGGGGAAAATGGCACTATTCACTACTCTATACTAGGTAGGAAACCCACAGATGGCTCCGCCTGTTAAATTTTTTTAAAAAAAGAATACGTTTCCACCAAAGGGCTGCACAGTGAAGTAGTGGGTAGCGCTGTTGCCCTGCAGCAAGAAGGTCCTGGGTTCGATTCCCAGCTCAAGGTCTTTCTGCACAGAGTTTGCATGTTCTCCCTGTGCATGCGTGGGTTCTCTTCAGGCACTCTGGCTTCCTCCCACAGTCCAAAACATGACTGTTAGGTTAATTGATTTCTCTAAATTATGTTTAGGAGTGAATGTGTGTGTGTATGGTTGTTTGTCTCTGTGTTGCCTGGCGACAGACTAGCGACCTGGCAGGGTGACCTGGCCCAAAATGTTCACTGGAGATTTTTTCTAGCAAATTTTAGATTTTTCAGATTCATAAATTTCATGTATTTTTTCTTCTAAAAGATTCAGAGCTTAATCTCAAAATTTCAGGTTTTTTTATCAGAATTTTACTCCTTCTTTTCCATGTGCACTGGTCTTAAGACACCATCGTAGAGAAGTGTGTAATTGTGAAATGTGGTTTTTCAGAAATACATGTCTGAAAAGTGTGGCATGCTATTCAGGTCCCTAAGTCACCGTCCACTGCAGTTAAAGCTGCAGATGTTGGGGGAGGAAGATTCTTCTTATCAGCTTTTCATATCCACTGTTCATTTTCCTAAGCAAAGTAGAACAAGCTCATCTTTGAGCATTGATTTTCAGGCTTTTGCACAGATATTCAACTAAATTTAGTTCTGAACTTTGACTTTTCTACTCCAGCAGACCGTTTTGTGTTTCCGTTTTTCATTTGCTGTTTTTAAAAAATATGCTCATACTTCACTGGAATTTTATGTCAATGTTTTATCTATTTGTAACAATAGAAACTCTGAAAACCTGAAATGAACTGCACTCTTTTTTGTTTTTTGTTTTTACCTTTTTAAACGGCTTTAGGTGAGGACTACGGAGGCCAATTCACAATCAACAGTGAGACCGGAGCGATCAGCACCATGCAGGCTCTGGATCGGGAGGAAATTCAGAACTACACTCTCACCATTCAGGCTCGGGATTCGGGCCCTGCTCCTCTCAGCTCCACCACGCAGCTTCTCCTTCTCCTGCTGGACCAGAACGACAACGCCCCCTCCTTCAGTCCTGAGAGCTACCACACCTCCGTCAGTGAAGGCTTACTGTCTGGGGCTGAGGTCTTGCAGCTGACCGCCTTCGATCCCGATGAGGGACCCAATGGAGAAGTGACCTACACCCTGACAGACGACAACAGTCAGGGGGCTTTTTCGGTGGACCCCTTCACTGGAGTGGTCCGCACCACCAGGTCTCTGGACAGAGAAAGCCAGGCTCTGTACACCCTGAAAGCCGTGGCCACAGACGGCTCCGCTCAGGGCCCACTGAGCTCTGTGGCTTCACTGACCATTCAGGTGGACGACGTCAACGATAACGTGCCCGTCTGCGACCAAAACCCTCTTCATGCCTCGGTCTCCATGCGGACACAACCAAATCAAATAGTGACCAAAGTGGTTGCTGCAGACGCTGACCAGGGTGAGAACGGGACGGTCCAGTTCAAGTTTTCAGGCGAGGAGAGTCTGTTTGACATCAACTCCGCTTCAGGAGAGATTTCACTCAGGAGGCGAGTGAGAGCGGATTTCTCCAGTAGAAAGCTGCAGGTCCTGGTCTCAGACGGAGGACGTCCTCCTCTGACCACCACCTGCCTGGTGTTGGTCCATCTGAAGGGAGAGCATGACGGGCTTCAGTTCACAAACAAAGTGTACAACACTTCAGTCAAGGAGAATAGCAGAGCAGGTGCATCTCATCGCCTCTGCTCCAAATGTTTTCAATAAATAATACAAATAAACTGAGCAACATTTTCACATTACGTTTCTCAAGGTACTTGGATTGCAAAAGTGGAGGCCAGTGACAACACCAATAGCAGACAGAGGATAACTTACTCGATATTTAGTGGCAATGAAAATGCAGCGTTCTCCATAAACCGCTACACAGGTACATAGCACGTTGAAATTGTTTTATTCCTTTCTTTTTCTTATAAAGCTGTTGCTGTCACCTTTAACATTAAAGGGTTAGTGTAGGTGTCTGTGATGCCTCGCGCTTGGATGTTTTAACATTTTGTCAAATTACGCTTATAAACGTCTCGTGTTTTTTGTGAAAAATCAACACAAAGTAGCTCATGAACAAAAAGCACATGTGGTTCTAAAAAAAAAAAGTCAGCTTTTGGGGGAATGTGTCCACCAGCTGTGCACATCAAGAAGCTGAAGGTTTGTAAAACTGCTCAACCTCAGTCAGAGTTAATAGAGAATGTGTGAAAAACTGTTCCCATGTTGTCTCTGAGTCTTGATTTGAATTAAACTCATGAATATTGCTGTCACTATGGTTACACGGCCATCCTGCTGGAAGCTCAACCCCAGTCTCAAATTTGTTTCAGCCTTTATCATTGATCCATTGTTAGTTCCTCCATTTTCACTTCACTCCTGAAGTGGAAAAAACTTCCCCTGCTGAAGAAAAGTATCATTTTCCTGTCTGATTGATTGTCTTACGTTCATTATATGCTCTCAGCTGTTCGTCTGACTGAAAGTAGCTGAGCTAACACAGTTTTTAATGGCTTTTGTTTTAGCAGCAGATTTTTTTTCCTTCACTGCAGTTTTTTGCGTTTTTGTCAGGCGAGATCCGAGTGCAGAAGGAAAACTCCCTGGACTTCGAGGCGAGCCCTCAGATCCAGCTGGTGGTTCTGGCCGACAGCGGGCTGCACACAGCCCACTGCAGGGTCTCCATCACGCTGCTGGATGTCAACGATAACGCACCGCTTTTTGAACTTATCAACTACAGAACGGCTGTTTGGGAGGGACAAGTTCGTAACACCTACGTCATGCAGGTAAAATCACTTTATTCATCATGTGGACAGTTCCAGTGGCAGTAGAGCTTTTTAATGATTCTTATTATTTCCCGTATTTTAAACAGGCGTTTGCCTCTGATGCTGACAGCGGTGAAAATGGACAGATTGAGTATTCCATCCTGTCAGGCAACACTAATGAAGTTTTCATTCTGGACTCTGTGAGAGGGATCCTTGCTACCAACGTTCTGCTGGACCGTGAAATAACTCCTTCTTATAAGTAAGAACAGTGTGTCTCAACGAGTGTTAAATAAACTTCTGCTGCTTCCAGTGCTTTAAAATAAAGCAAAATTGCATAGAGAAATATTGATACATTATTTATTTAATATTGAGTCAATTAAACAATCCAATTTCTCAAATCAGAGCTTAGATTTTCGAGCTTAAAGTGTCTGGTTTCTTTCAGATTGTTATAAAACTGAAATGCCACTTCATTTCAAAGCTGGAATTCTCATTTCCAGTCAGGAAAATTGAATTGAATCATGTCTCTGCGTGTTGGAATATCTACTACACATTTAAAGCTTGACATTTTGTTTATAATCTGTTCCTGCTTTTAACTTCACAACAACATCATCCTGACATGTTCCCTGGTCTTCATGATGCTCACAAACCTCTGACTCATTCACAGCACATCTGAATTTATACTGAGGTTAATCTACATGTAGAATGAGTCTCTCTACTAATTATGTGATTTCTGAAGGTTCGCTGAATTTTATTTAGTAGCAGTCAAAGTGAAGGAGCTGAATCAAAATGCACTTCTCTGATCATTTTCCTTTGATTGCAGAATTGTGTGCAACTTTGTGTTGCTCTATTTCCAAAAATCTCAGTAATGTTGATTATAAAGGTAAAATTGTGAAAAATATCAATTGATCTGAGTACTTTTGCAAGATACTCATGAAATTATGTTCAGAGAGGCATTATCTCAATCTTTCCACCATTACGTCCCAGGCTGATTCTGCAGGCAGCAGACAAGGGGAAGCCTTCACTGAGCAGTACTGCCACCGTTAGAGTCCAGGTGGTGGACATCAACGACAACAGTCCTGCCATCCCACCCATGGAGCCCGTCTATATATATGAAAGTTAGTGTAATCCCTCGTAGTGTCTTTTTCGTTGTAGAGTAGAATTGGAAATGGATTCCACCTGTTATGAGATTTTTTTTCTCTCTTCAGATCTACCAGCAGGTTATGTGGTCACGCAGGTGACTGCGAATGATGTGGACGTCTGTTCAACCATCACCTACAGTTTTTTAAACAGCAGCATCACCAGCGACCCATTCGCTATTGACCGCTACACAGGTGTCATCACGCTGACCCGACCTCTGGACTACGAGGCCGAAACGGAGTTCACTCTGAGAGTGTCTGCGTCGGACTCGCTCCATCAAACCAGCGGACAGATCAAAGTTCAAGTTTTGGATGCCAATGACAACAGTCCAGTCTTCACGCAGGTCTCCTACCAGGTACACATAAAAGACTGATAATACTAGAGGCAAAACAGGTTCATGATTTACAAATGTGAATTATAACGCTGCTGTGAGAGTTTATTCTAAATCTTTATTTCTTGCTAACAACTTTTTGCACTCAATATAAACTCTAACTCACTCTCTAAAATTAAAATCACAGAATGAAGCGATTTAACCGAATAAACGGCCTGCTATTGGGCCCTTGATGTTTTCTTTTTCACTCCACTTTTCCTGATTGCATCACTTCAATCCTCAATGAAAACTTTGGTCTTGACTTTAGAAAACTGTTCAGTGAATTAATCAGACTCACCATCATGACATAAACATTCAGTGTCATGAACACAAATTTATTATAGTTATTAGTGTTGTAGTATCCATCCATCCATCCATTTTCCGTCACCCTTCTCCCTAACTGGGTCGGGAGTTGCCGGTGCCCATCTCCAGCTGCGTTCCGGGCGAGAGGCGGGGTACACCCTGGACAGGTCGCCTGTCTGTCGCAGTGTTTTAGTATTGTCACAATGTTATTATTTTTAGCATTAAGATGAGATCAGTTGCCTCAGTGAGATTTTTTTAACAGTGAAAAATTATAAGACAATGTTCAGCACTGCTTAAAACAACTGCAAGTGCTGTGTCCTCGCACTCTGTTCACAAACACCAGTGCACTATGCTCCAGACCTGCAAAACATTTTTTTTTCTATGTGCAGCTAAACCATATCTTCTCAGTTTGTCTTTTGTAATGTAACCAATGACATTGTAATATGTCTTACACTTGAAATTAGCGTTGGCTCCTAGTTTTAAGATCTGGTAATGATGCTAGGTTTTTATTTTCATGGCAAACTTTAAACAGAAACTCAGACATTTTGTAAATCCTGTTGTTTGTTCCAGGTGGACGTGTCAGAGCTGGTCTCAGCAGACACTTTGGTTGTGAATATTACTGCTACTGACAGAGATTCTGGTCTCAATGGAAAGATCAGCTACAGTCTTCTTTCTTCTCCTCTTCATGCCTTCTACATCCAAAAAGATAATGGTAAAAAGGAGATTGTCAACATGTGTGTCTGTTTATATGGTACTATTTGGCTGTTGAATTTTTGTATTTGTAGAGGAAATTCTTTTCTTGCAAATGTTTTTCTTTTTCTTTCCTCATTCAGCACCAAAGTTTGCTAAGAGTTTGACTCCTGCCAGCAACATATTAGCTAGTGGTTATGTGTTCAAAGCGTGTGTAAATTATTGAACCAGAAAAATGAGAGAGCATAAAGCAGTTGTGAGGCTATCGTATCTCAGAAAATCTATAGGCTTGGTCTCATGCCACTTTAAAAAAGAAACTAAAAGCAAACCAATTCTCGTCAGTCTGGCCTGTCCTTATTAAATAAAAAGAAGATTTATCCTTCTGTATTAAGTTTCAGCCCTAAATTCAATATGCAGTGAAAATTATATGCATTCATTTATGGAGAGGACCATGACAGGAAATGTGCATGAACACTAACTAAAGGTTTATGACTACAATCCAAAAATGTAACACAGCCTTTCTATGGCCCTAGGACTTTATGTCTTTCTGTGTTCCTCATTGGACGGTTCTGCTCCACATGCTCATCATGTACAGAAGTTTAAATGGCAGTGAAGTGGAATAAGAAATTGTTTGGTGAAACTCTTTGATGGCATCCAAGAAGAAAATTGATCCTACAGTCCCCATGTGACATTCATTTAGAACGTTTTTCTCAGGACATGAGGTTGCTCTGCTGCATTTGATGACTTCTGCAACTTTGATGCAGCTCCAGCAACACACGGCCTTACAATATCATCACTATTCATGCAAAGCAAAATAAACCCAGCGATCATTTGCGTATTTGGTTAAATCAGACATTGAATCAGTTTTTAATGTGGGTGGGTTTTTTCCTGTGAGAGCAAGTATGTGACTTCGCTATTTCTAGCTTGAATTAGCTATTTTACTAAATACTAAGTAAGATTCTGTAGTATGATCTCAGATAACACAGTATGGAAATGCAAAGACCAGCCAGAGTTTGGAGAAAGAGAAGCAACAGCCAATGTTTGAACTGGAATACTACTTCACTCTGATCCTGAATATGGCCACAACACCACAAGAACCTATAGATGCTTATTATGAATGCAGATAGCAAGTGGAAATTAGAAAAACATAATCCTTTCAATGGCTTAAAAAACTTAGATTTTTTTTCTTTAACTCATAAACAAAAACATTATGCAGCAATAGTTTCCATAAATTTTCGACTCAGTGCCCATGCTACAACCTTTTGAGTTTTTTGTAAATTGTATGAATAATTATACTAGAATATACTAAAACCAGAATGAAATCTGTTTAATAATACACTCTCTCATTACAGGTTCTATTTTCACCAACAAGCCTTTAAGGGCCATCACAAACAGCAACATGCTCCATCTTCTAGTTGAGGCAAGAGATGAGGGCGAACCCGTTCGGTCCACAGTCACCTCTGTGGCCCTGGTGGTTGTAGACGCAAACGACCATAAACCTTTGTTTCACCAGGATATTTACACACTCACTGCTGCTGAAGATACACCCCCAGAAACCACCCTGCTCACAATTTCTGCACAGGACGAAGATTGGAGCCCAGAAAACACCCATTTGGACTACGCCATCGTCGGCGGAAATGAAGAAAAGCGATTCTGTTTAGAAGTGAAAAAGATTCCTGTTGAAAATCAAATGAAAAATGTTGGAAGGCTGGTTTTGTGTAATCCCTTGGACCGTGAGACAACTGAGTATTATGAACTGACAGTTAGCGTTACTGATCGAGGAACGCCTCCCCTGAACAGCTCATCGATCATTAAAGTGACTGTTACTGACTGCAATGACAATGCTCCAGTCTTCTCCAGTGCAGAGTATCATGCAGAGGTGAGTGAAAGCAGCCAGATAGGAACCAGCTTGATCCACGTTAGTGCTCTGGATCCTGATTTTGGTGTCAATGGCCTTGTGCATTATGAAATTATTTCTGGGAACAGTAAAGGTCACTTAAAGCTGGACCCCCAGTCTGGTATTTTGATGGTCAACCAATCACTTAACTATGAGGAGGATTTAAGCTATATCCTCACCATCAGAGCTACCGATGGGGGCCAGGCATCAGAAAACCAAAACATGGCTTTTGCAGTTGCCTTTGTTAACGTTCTGGATGAGAATGACAACACTCCATTCTTCATGTTCCCTTCAGTTACCTGCTCAGTGCTGGAAAACCTCCCAGCATTCACCCATACATGTTCTGTCCACGCTGTTGACAAAGACGCTGGCCCCTATGGCCTGATGACCTACTCAATTCTATCCTCTTGCTTCATGGACTATGGCAGTGGAAGCCCAGAGAGGAAGGAGGCTTTTGCCATTGATGCTCTTAGTGGCGACATTCACACCAGACAAACATTTGACTATGAACGTGAGAATGAGTACTGCTTTGTAGTGGAGGCCAAAGACAAAGGTGACAAATCAGCTACGGTAAGAGTCCAAGTAGCCATAAAGGGAGTTGATGAGTTCAGTCCCATCTTCACTCAGAAGCAGTACCACTTCCTTCTTCCAGAAAATCCCAAGATTGGGGAGACAGTCGGTTTTGTGATGGCAATGGACCATGATGGAGGAGTGGATGGGCTGGTAGAGTACTCACTTTTGACTCCAACACCATTTTTTTCAATTAACAAAACAATTGGAGCTATCTTTGTGTCCGGTCCCGTGTATCGCAGAAGAATCACCCATACAAACGAGGATCTGGTGGAACTGGTCGTGTCTGCAGGTAGTCCCAGATTGGGTTCCAGAACAACAACTTGCTTGGTTTTTGTCAATATCTCCAGCTCAGCCGAAGCACTTATCGGAGTTCAGCTTGATTCCCACATATTCAGTCTGACTGTGTCGCTGCTTTTGTTCCTGTTTGTCCTAGTTATCTTTGTGGGCTTGGTTCTCAAATGTAAAGTTAAAGAAACTGTCCTGAAAAAGGCCTCTGCCATCGCTGCACAGTTGAACCATGGGACCGACTCATCTGATGAATCGAACAGCCAGATACGCTGTGACTTTTCCTTGCAGGAGTTGACACAAGTCGGAGGTTTTGTTGCAAAGAGAGACATCTCTAACCCATACACCCAGTCAGATTCAAGTGGCCGTGGATCGGCAGAGGGTGAGACAGCTGAGGATCAGGAAATCAAGTGGATCAATGAGTTTCCCTGTTATAAAAGAGAGGAAGATTCCACAGACATTCCCAACTCCACTATACCAGTTGATAAGATCTCCTTCCACTCTATTGATGTAGGGCCAGAATATATTTTATCTCTTACTAAATGTTTAGCACAGGGCATATCAAGCACAGAAAGTCTCAACCATTTCAAAGAGGAGGGTGGAGGGGAAGGATTACTGCCTGCAATACTTAGAGTTAAAGATTTAGAGGATTCCATGGAGGCAAGAGGATATGCCCCTCTCTCCAAGGCTCAAGCTTCTGCAGATTCTCTGACTTCACTGGTGTGCCTTGAAGAGCCACTGGAGGGTAGCTACAGCTGGGATTTCCTTTTAGACTGGGAACCTCGCTTTCACTCTCTGGCTGCTGTGTTCACTGATATTGGTATGCTTCCTGATGAGGAGCTTCAAGGAGGCCATGAGGACTTTGCTACAGAGTCAAGTTCTCTCATGTACCCACCGCCTCTCATAACAGGAGTGGCTCACCCAGGCATTCGGACTGTTCCTCCAAGAAAACCTGGACGAGTACCAACCCTGAGCAGGAAGCCTTCCTACCCCAAATATGCATATTCTCCATTAGCCAGGAACACAGGACTCACCCCGTCAGCTATGACACCCACTTTCACCCCATCTCTGTCCTCTCTCACCATTAGGACCCCCAGCTCCTCACCAGTTGTCTCGGACACAGGAGTTGGGGGGATTAGACTCGACTCAGGGCCCCATACTGCAAGTCTTTTGGAGGCTGAAATCCAAGTGTAGGCATGGACCATTTTAAATGTATTTAAAATGGTCTGGAGATATCCTGTGCAGTTAGTTATTGACATTTTAAAATGTGCCTGATCATTTGTCCAGCATACTCCTGTTATCTGTAAAAGCTTTTCTTAGACTAAAAGTAGATTCCATGAGCCACACAACAGTTTTTTGTTGTGTGGCTGCAGTGAATAAAGCGCAATCTAACCCCTTCCATTGTGAACATGCATGCAGCTCAGTGGTACCTGAGCACAATGCAGGGTATCTATCAAAGTGCTTCAGATTCTCAATAAGTGTATAAATAGAGTAAACCAACAATTTTCTTTAAAATATAGCATTTACCATGTAATTTCTGTCTCGCTATATAGCAGACAGAAATTACAAAACTTTTGTTTTTTTACTTCTAAGATAACAGATTCATCATTGTACATTTTTTTCATGGCAGATAACATTTGTTTAAAAAAGTCTCGTATTTAAAACGGTTTACTCCAACTGTAATAGCAAGCTCAGCACATGCTACCTTTGATCTAAAATGTTTGATTTGAATTAACATTTTGGGATTTGAATCATTTCTTTCTTCCACGGCAGTTGCCTTTTTCTGGCCGCAGAACTTTATTATTTTGAGGCCAGCTGTTGTGAGTCTAACCTCAAGGGGGAGATACTGACAACAGGGATTTAGTTAACATTTTAAGTTGTTTGCAGGACAGATCAATAGTAAATATGAATTTATAAATTTAAATAGTCTGAAATAAAACCTGCTTTTCATCACATTCTTTAAAAAATCCAAGCAGATGGTCATTTTAACCAGTTATTGAATGTTTTACACAAACATTGATGAAATGAAACACTTTTGATTTCTGTTCTACAGTTATGTTTTCATGACATCTTGAACTTTAACAGGCAAAAAAAAGCAGCATACTTTGTAATTATGTCTCTTTCTAATCAGAAAAATTGCCTCTTTCATGTTTTGATAAATTAAAGGGCAGTAAAAGAGTTTGTGTAGTGAAGGATGTAAATCCCATCTCATTGTTGGGGAGGACCATAAACAGGTACATTTCTTAAAAGCAATTTTGTGGGGGTCGGCAAAGTTACAGTAAAATGCAACATAAAAAGTTTTAAACCACATTCAAGCTGAAGGACCAAAAATGACTAGTAATGCAGATAAAACGTGTTCTTCTCAGTAAGCAAACTATTGAGAAGTAAAACTAATATTCAAATGTTGCTTATATACGAGTTTTGTTCAGTCTCAATGATTTAATCTCTGCCACACCTTTACAAACATTTAAGGTTATAAATACAAAAGCTTTAACTGCTCTTAATAAAATTCCTCATGAACATTGATTTATTCATTTGGCTCCCAATACAAGTTATGGACTATTGAAATGATAACTTGTTGAGTTGCTTTATTTATAAGTTTTTACTCTGTTTCTCTACTGTTTGTGTGTGCTGGCCAAACAGCACTCATTTCTGTACATTATCATTTTTTGTCAACACCCAGCACTTTATGTACGATGTGTAGATACTTTTTGACTTTGAACATTTTCTAAGAAATTTCTAATAAAGATTCTCAATAATTGAGGTGGATGTGGTGAATGGTTAATTTTAGCCATTTAAAACAAGTCAAACTAGAAATATTGACATCAGTGAGCAGTGTTGTATAAAGTACTGAAATCTCGGAGTCAAGTAAAAGTATCGGTACCGCTCCAAAATATGACTTTGGTAAAAGTAAAAGTCACTGATTGAAATGTTACTTGAGTTAAAGTATTAAAGTATCTGAAATGTTTTGTACTTAAGTATGGAAAGTACTGTAAAAATGGATGTACTCAAGTAATGTAATGAAAAGTACAAGTAAAAAGTAAAACAAGGCAAATGCAGTTTGAATGACATTTTTTATATTTTGGTAAACTTGTTAAATACACTTAAAATAATGTACACAACCAAGTGCAGACAAAATGAAACCTAATAGATAAACCTGCAACATCATTTAGTTAAGAAAATTAGGTGCTTTACCTGAACCACAAGGTTAACTTAACCTGCTTTACAACTGAATCAGCTTCTTAGTAAACCCTCCAGGACAGAAAATACAAAGTTTTTGTAAGCCTTAAGTTTTCCCTTTCAGTAAGGTCAGTGCTGAAAATGAGAAAAATAGTCAGTACAGAAAATGCGGCCAACATGAAGAAAAAAGCTGTTAGGATTACGCCACTTCACAAACTATAGGTGCACACAACTGGTCATTATGCAAAAGAAAGAAAGAATTGGGAGGGAAATGCAGCTTATTTGGCATCTGAAGAGGGAGAGCTTTTTGTTAACTTGGTGTTTAATGGGAGAAAGGTGACAGAGCTCCGTGAAGCTGACACCCCACCTACTCAAATAATCCAGCAAATAGTCTGATTGGTTAGAGCTCCGTTTTGTGCAGCTTTGGTTTCCGAGATATTAAAAATTATTTTTTAGGCCATCCAAAATATATACTTTTTAAGATTACAATTACTGAAAATATTGAGTATGACTACTTCATACTCAATATTTTGTGTCATGAATTTTGTGTCAGTTGGTCACAAGGCAAGAAATCTATTTCCATTAGTTTCTCAGGAGTTTGGATGTAAAATTTGTTGACTCTCCCTGAGTGAAACTCCGACACCTTGAGGAAGGGGAGACCGAGAGAACGGCTGGCCCAAATTAGCGTTCATGAATCGGATCAACCTCGAGCTAGACACCGCTCACACCGGATATCGGAAGAGCCAAAATCCAAATTGAAAACAACTTTGCTGCGTTTGTTTAAACGGCACAAACCTGCACTAACGAACCAGCCCACTTTGGTTTGTTTTGGAGCAAAATGCGGGGATGGTGAACTCTGGACGGCCTAAAAAATAATTTTAATATCTCGGAAACCAAAGCTGCACAAACGGCACAAACCTACACATACGGAGCACAAACCAATCAGACTGTTTGCTGGACTTTCTGACGTAGTGGGGAGGTGCGAAACCTGTGCATCCTATTGGTGGTGATGAACAAGCCCAGGCAAGCAGGCTTTGTTGCAGCCAATCAGTAGGTTGAGGTCAAAACACTTTTCTCTCTCTGTCGCTTTTTTGTAACGAGTAACTAAACCACACATTGAAAATGTATCGGAGTAAAAGAATGCAATTAAGTTCGGAAATGTAGTGAAGTAAAAGTAAAAGTTATCAAAAAATTTCTTACTCGAGGAAAGTATGAAGTACTCCAAAATATACTTAAGTAAAGTAGTGAAGTATTTTTACTTCGTTACTATACAACACTGTCAGTGAGATAGAGCCTCATTTTAACTGACTGCTGTTTTCGTCAGAACAAGCTTAATTTAGCCTGCTAAGAGTTCCAATCCTTCAAAAAAATTGGGTCATTCTCACTTGATATAAAGTTATGTTATTCATTCATTTCAAGGAAAAAACTAAATTATTTAATGTTGAAGCAATATATTTGTCTTACAGCCTTTAAAAGGTACAAATTAAGAATTACTCAATAAATATACAAGTTCATCTTTTGTCAACTATTGTCTGCTTCCACATTTTTAAAAGTATTCCTCCAAATATACAAACAAGCAGTACTGCCCTCTTCAACATTTACTTGTCCCTATATGTTTTCCAACTTAGATGTCATTGTAAATTGTCCAGAGGTTGTTGATGGTTGTTGGCCCTAAGGGGCCTGAGGCCAGAAGCACCTTTCCTCTCAGTTCCCAAGACAGAACTGTCTATTTATTATTTTGCGTCATGCTGAAACACTCAACACTCAACTTGACGTAATAAAAATGTATGAAAGTGGAACTGGACATCCCTTTACATAAAGAAACACAACAACTACAACAAGCACATCTTTGTGGTAAAATAAATTGAAAACTGTCAGAAATGATTCACTTTTGTGGAGTTTAGGTAGCTTAATGCATATCCCTGTTTAGTTTCACAATAGCTGTTTTCCATTTTGTGCAGCTGTTTTCCTTGTGTCATTGTAGAAAAACAAGACGTGTCACATACGCTACTAAAAACATAAAACATTCAAATTAGTTAAATGTTTAAAGCTATGAGTCAAATTTACACAAATCACAAATGTGGCAGAAATTACAGCAATACATCAACAGTACAAAAGAAAAGAGAAATGATTTAAGTGGGGAATACAGTACTAGCTCACAGTTTATGTTAATGACACATTGGGTCAGATAGTGTAACATATTAAACAAAAAGACTCCTGGCTTTTCCTGATGTACTACATCCTTCGTCTTCAGCGTTTCAATTATTTCAATCTGAACTGCAAAGACTTCATCTGGGTAAAATATACATTGCTGTAAAGAAAATCCTTGTAAACAATGGCTTCTCTGCAAAAGGTCCAGATTCTGAGCCACAAACCTTCTGCTAATACTCAAGTTTATAATGCTACGTATTGTGGCATTCATGCAACAGTTGAAGAATGAGTCGGAAAAGTCTTCTGATGCCTTTCCTGTCAAATCTGTAGTTGTGATTTTGACAGCAAAGTATTTTGATCTCTCGTCCTCAGAGCTCTCTACTAAACCGTCGTTGCCTCTTATGTTTTATGCTAACAACTTTTCAACTTACTTCGTAATAAGAAATCCAAGGTCCCATAAATATCAAAATCCTCTTGACTTGGTGTTCAGCTAAAATGGTTTGTAGAATCAGTTTCAAATCATCTCTCTGGAATTGATCTGCCTCCAACCAAGTTGAGAAGTAAACTGAGAATTCTTGTATCTCTGTGAACATTTATTACATCATTGATGAGAACATAAAAATTCTCATCGATGATGATGTCAAACAACCCGTCAGGTTCTTGTTTTTTTTAGTTGCTGTGGAAACACAAAGAGTCATGAATGGGGTAATATTACTGTTAATTAAAAATGCATCTGTAGATATCTACATTAGTAAGTCAATAAATGTGTATAAATTTAAGTTTTGCATTTGTTCTGTTTTCCAACTCATACATGTAAAAATCTGAGACTTTATTAGAATATTTGCAACAATAAATAAATAAATAAAAAATTACCATAATTAAAAGTATTTTTGATAGAATTTATAAATAGTGTAAGTATTTTTTCAGAAGTTAGACACACATTAGCTTGATCTTTTGAACTGTAGGTAAGGAGGATCCTCTTAACTCTTTGATGTGTAAATGGGTCTTTTTTTACCAACTGAAGTCCTTTTTATGCAATATCTCAATATCTTTGTAATGAAAAGTTTTCATCATTTCATATTCAAGATATTCTACAAATGTTAAAAAAATGAACAATTGTAAATATTTCAAATATTTACAATTTTGAAATTTTTTTTGTGGAATAAAACATAGTAGGAAATATATCAAATATAAAATTTTACATATTATCCATCCATCCATTTTCCGGTCACCCTTCTCCCTAATGGGTCGTAAGGTGCTGGTGCCTCTCCAGCTGCGTTCCGGGCGAGAGGCGGGGTACACCCTGGACAGGTCGCCAGTCTGTCGCAGATTTTACATATTACTAAATATTAAATATGTTTAGTCCATTAGAAAATCTGTTATTTGTGTATGTATACACATTCTTTGTTTCCTTTTCATAATCCCTGTTCAGTTGCTTGATCACATAAATAAGCAAATCTGCTGATCACATGGCAACAACAAGATGCATTTAGGCATCCAGAAGAAGTGAAGATGAATTGCTGAAGTTCAAACTAAACATCAGATGACAGAATGGGGATTTAAGTGACCTTGATCATGGCACAGTAATTGTGAGTGAGTGAGTGTGTCTGAAGCTGCTGATCAAGTGTAATTTTTTCTCAAAGTCATCTCTCATCCTTCCAGACGATGTTCCGAAAAACAGTAAAATTTGAAAGAGCGGTATCTGTGTGATAAAGAAACTTTGAAGTCGAAGAAGGGAAAACAGATAGAAAGGCAACATCCCAAATAATTATTCATTGTAACCAAGCATGTACACCAACAACATCAGAAGTCCCTCAACATCAGGAGTCCCTCAACATCAGGAGACCCTCAACTCAGGAGACCCTCAACATCAGGAGACCCTCAACATCAGGAGTCCCTGAACATCAGGAGACCCTCTCATCTCAAATGAAAATAAAGCAAACAAGCCTGCAATTTGTAGTTGCATGAGCCCTTTACTCATCAGCATGTGGTTTTTACATGTCGAAGTTTGAAAATGTCTTTGACAAAAATGTCTGTCTGAGGGTTATTAGCGTCCACACAGTGGGATCACAGGCTGCGGAGAAACTAATGAATTCAACAGACAAACTTTACTGAACTGAAACAGTTGGATTTCTCTCAAATACTTCATGTAGTTGCCAGGAAGGCTGCTGTAACATTAGAGCAAAAGTAATGTTCCATTGTTTTTAATATGTTGCAGATATTCCATCTGAATTTGTTACATCAAAAGAATAAAAACCAAACAATGCAAACAGTGCAGTATGACTAATTGGAAGGAAAAAAAAAAGACTCTTGTTTCATCATCTTGTTTTTAGTGAATTGTGGAGCGCAGAAGTTGAAGCACTGAAGGAATTTCATTTACATCTGAAATTTGTTGCATATGAAGCCTCAGCCTGGGTAACAGCTGATTGGAAAGTTGTTGGAAAAACCTCAGCCTTTTCATTTTGAAAAATGCAAAGTTTAATTTAATATAATTAGAGCAGTTTGATGTTAGTTTTATTGCTTTTCTTGCCAAATACAACTCTGTAAGTTTATGGCCCACGATTATAAATTCCATCTGTTACTGTTAGAGCAGAGTGACTGTTCTGAAGCTCTCTTATATGAAAGATGGTGGAGATTATGGGGTGAATAGAGATGGGGAAAAATGAAAACAATATGCTGGAAGAAATTATGCAACATCAAAGGATATTTTTTTCATGTTTTACACTCATTAATCTCTCTGAGGTAAGGAAAACAATGTTTATTTTCATTTCACCAGCAGAAGTTTATCATTGTGCAAATGATTACATTTTCTTTCAAAAATGTTGCTTCATTTTATAATTACTTAATTGATGAGCATGTGTGCGGCATAAAAACCATGCATAACTAAGTATTGTTTTTATCGCTTTTGAGATGTTAGTAGAAAATCCATCCCAACACAAACCTCGGAAAAATGTTGTTATGATGCGGCATCACGCTGCTGAAGTTGTTCCCAAGCCCCCCCAGCAGAAATCTCATTTTATTCTTATGCAATCTGTCAGTGTGGTGGTCTTTATTTACTGGAATACATATTGTGAGCCAATCAAACAGAGGATGCAGAGTTGTTTCATATTAATCCTGCAGGCTTTTTTGTAAAAACACGTGAAAAGAATAGCTCCTTCTTATGAGGCACCATCACTCACTGCTAACCCTGTGGTTTGACACTTCACTGTGTCCTTTAAACACATGTTTTTTTGTTTGTTGCAGTATTAGAATGAGAGTAAAGTTAGTTTTCTGTTCTTGACACAAAATCCACAAAAACTCCCTCAACAATATTTTGTTAGCAGGCTGTTTTATTTTAATGCTCAGTGCACTGCAATTATGCCAAAGTCCAAACTAAACAGACCAAAGAGGCCTGCTGTTCATCAGCGTTTCATGAGGCTAAATTCAACTGAGGAATTTGATTCCTGTACTGAATAGCATTTCTTCTCTCTCCAGCCTTACATTTTCCATCATTTTCTTCTATTACTATCTGATAAAAGTATAAAATGTAATTACGTTCAACTCAGTTTTAGTAAGAGGCAAAATTCCTGCATTACATAGATTAATTATATGTAAAGGTAACACTTTATTTGACAGGGTGTGCATAAGATGGACAGGACACTGTCATACACATGACACAACATCTGCCAGGAACATTAAGGAGTGCTTATGAATGTTTATTAGCGTTGTCATGAATTCGGTAAATAATGACAATTTTAATGCAAAGTTGGAACCCTTAATGTACTTTAACTTTTAGAGCAACCTTGCATTAAAAGGAGCCAGGTTGGATCACAGCAGGGAAGCAGGTGATCCATGGAAGATGATTAGGCATTCCTGAGTGATGATTGGCTGCGGCGGGAGGCAATTGGATGATGCAGGTAGAACAGAGGCAGACTCCCAGTTTGCTTTAAGGTCCATGCTTTATTTAGTGAAAAATTGTGTGCATGAGAAAGCAAGATGACTGCATCGAACCTTCATGTGAATGCAGTCTCTCAGCCTGAACAAGTACAGGATGACGGTGGAGAGGAAAAACTGAGTTTAGCAGGTAGAAATGTCCAGCAAAACCAGAGTGAAGTCCTCTGCCTTCAGAAAAAAGACTCCTACACAACAGAGAGACACTGGATTCATAGCGACTCTGTGGGAAAGAACGACAGAGAAACCAGCTAGCGGCAGCAAGGATGGCAAATGTAAAAGAGATGAGGTCAGCATAGCTGTACGCTTTACCAGAGAATAAGACAGAACTGTGAGCTGGTTATATTCGGCTACTATGGGAATGTTTGTGATTAGAAAAAGACTAAATTGTTCATGGATTTTGGATTATTATTTATTCATTGTAATTTACAGTTTTTGGAGTTTCTATGCACCTGGTTTGAATTTCTTGTTCTGGCTGTTTGCACGCTGTTTACTTGTTACCGCACCTGGATGTGAGTCATCACACCTGTAATGTGTGTCTGGTTACCTTCCCTCAGGATTTAAAGCACTTGGTTTTCAGCTGCTCCTTATCTGGTCGTTGTGTATGACTTTCTTTCCACGAATTCACTCCTCCTGTTCCATCCTGTCTGTGTCATCTTGGGTTCTCTGGTTTTATGTTTTGGTCTTCATGTTTACTTTGTGTTAACTTCATCTGTTCTGGCGTCCTGTAGCTGGGTTGTCTTCTAACAAACAACCTTTTCCACAACATAGAGGTTTCATAACTGGTCCCACATTTCTTTCACATGACAAAACTGACTCCATAAAGGGCCACAGTTCGACTTCAAAGAGTCATATTCAGTTAGGTTCTTGAAAAGTAAGAGCCTGAGAGAGCATGAAGAGATTAAAACAATGCAACAGGTCTATAAGTTTAAATAAGTTTCTGCTAAATGTAACCTCAAGCGAACAGATTGAAATGCACAATGAGGTCACAAGTTGTGTTACATTTGCAGCATGAAAACCAGAGTGGAACCAAATTGATGCAAATAAATAAACGTTTTATAATCTGTCAGAAAAACAGCCTGAAGAATTAATTCTTCACCAGTTGGGGGACTGGAACCGATCCAATAATAACGGGGTCAGAGGTCACCAGTCGACACAGAGCAATACAAAGGACAAAACCATTCGAAGAAACACCTATGGGCAGCGAAATACGTGACAAATTAATGTGTCATTCGTGTTTTTAATATGTCATGTTAGAGAGCTAATAATTACTTATTTTTATCCGACTTGATGAACCCAAAATGTCAGCAGTCCATTGATCTAAACTCATTTTAATTTTGAGCCATATCAAAAATCTGAATGTTCTTAAAGGGCCAGTTGTGCCACAATATATTGATGAAACCAATTAAACTGTTGAAATATATAAATAATAGCTGTTCCTACAGGGTTTTGTGATTGTTTTAGGGGTTTTTTTTGCAATCAAAATTACAGATTTTGTTGTGACAATCTAAAAATATTTTAAGGAATTTTTATGACATTTGCGTTAATATATGATGTTATTATTCATATCTATTACAGATTATAAAACCAAGTAAGGCTGAGGCAACAGTCACTTGAACAAAATTTTCTTGTCCAATTTTGAGGAAATTTGCAGTAAAATTAGATAAAGCTGTGGAGATTTGATTTTGTGTGAATTTTGCAGATTTGTGAAAAACTGGAAGGACATATTGTGGTAATTTGGACTCCAGAAGGCCACATAAAAAAAAGGCTGCGGCTTTGAGTTTGAAACGTGCTCCAGACAAGATAGCTGGGATAGTTTTAACATTCAAAATTTCAAAGGTTTAATCATAAAAAAGACATTTTGAAGAAGGTAAAAGATCACACGTTGTCATTTTTGTATGTTTTTTTTTTTTTTTTTACATATTTCTAAGTTACTTTCAAACATTTTTGCTTATTATCTTTGTTGCTTAAAAGTTATCCCCACTCACATGTGAAGCGCTTTAATTTAACACATTTTCTCACATTGGGCCGTTTGCTTCACATGTCAAGAAGCGAAGCAGAAAAAGCTGAAGTGGATCATTTTCCTTCAACCTCCTTCTCAGATTCTGTGTACATTTGATGAAAAATTTTTAAAAAACTTTGCCTTTCAACTTCATGCACTGAACATGTGATCGTGGTCCGTACTCATATCCACAAATCTGTAGGTTCATCTAAACTGTGATGCTGAAAGCTTATACAAACACTGCCACACTGAGAGCAGGCTGCTGCATTTTACAATCTGGAAACAATCATCTTTCTCTTTTCCTCCTTCCACCACGAACGCATCTGACAACATTACAGAGACGAGTTGAAAATCATTATTTATTGGTAATTGTAATATTTATTTATAATACAACCATTTCCAGCAGACACTTTTATTCTCAACAAAGAGACGAACAAGACGATTTCTGTAAACAATTACAAACAGAAGTGGAAAACCCAGCAATCTGACCAGAACCTCCATCTGTTTCTATCAGAACCATATGGAAAATCGTTTCTATACGACTCACATGTTTGACAGTGAGTGGACGATATATGCCAGATATACGCCTGAGTCTGATGGAGATTAATACAAGCATGATGTAGTATAACTCCAAAGCCTGTAGTATAACTCCAAAGCCTCTACTTTGAAGAGTAGATGCATACAGCATATGGAGCCAAGCTTTTTTTTTTTTGTTTTGTTTTGTTTTGTTTTTTTGCTTTGATTTGATTTGCCGACTCTGAATACTTATTTTCTTATAACATATAATTTTATATGTTCACACATTGGAAACCCAAAGCATATGGGTGGAAGTGTAATGGTTTGGTAATGGTTGCTGCTGAATCCATCATAAATTTTGTAGTATAAAAGATAGTGTGACAAGAAAATATGAGAGAATCTGAAAAGAAAATATAAACTGAAGCAGAACTAGACAAAATAAACCCAGTAATAAAAATGCTATTCAATTGAAACCCCTGGCTAGAGTTCAAGCAGAGATGTTTGTGATTTTGAGAAGTTGTGAAGTAACTCAAAGCAGGCTGTAAATACAAGAAATCCCTCAGACAGCTGAAAGCACAAAGAACAGGCCAATCTACATTTAGACTGATATTGGAGCCTGGAAAAAGGGCACAAGCAGGGTCATTCTGAAATGATTTTGCTTGCTAAAGGGGATAAGCTTAGCTTTCAATGAGCTGACTTTTCTCTCAGCTATAAAGCTTTGAATGTATAAAACAAGGCTGCAATTTACCAACAATTACATTTTCTTACCAGAGATACATAAAAAGTAAGATTAGACATCAACAGATAAATATTTCTTCATCAAAAGAAACAGAGGAAATGTGTGTGTGTCCCTATTTCCTCACCCACCATTTTCAGTTTGCCAGTGTTTTGTTTGTTGTTGCTGTGTGTAAAGCCTCACACATCAGCCGTTTCAACTACGGGCAAGCTGACTCTGACATTTTGAGTCTGTTGTTGCTACTTGATCAATGAATTCTTAAAAACATCTTGGATACATTTTATACTTTCCATCTATTCATACATACCAGTAGCCATGGAGACAGGCCTAGAGGTCTACTGCCCATTCAACCAGACCAGCGGGGGGAGAGAGGAGAGAGGTTTGTTTTTAGGGAGCAGAAGGAGGGTCAAACAGCCTTTGGATGTCTGAACAAGCCTTAAGCGTTACATTTGGCTCCAATCAATTCTGGGATCTTTTTTTGGCCACAATATGTAAAACAGATGGACCAAAAATGAGGGTTGTACCACAACGGGGGAAAAAGTGATCCCTCTCTTTGTTACGCCTGTGACTTGTGCCTTGCAACTTCTTCTTATCCAGTTTGAAATTAAATTGTTGTCTTTGTTCTTTTCATGCACTCTACTGGTGATTGTCGTAATGAAGCTTGTGTGGCCGTCTGCTGACTTTATATTTCAGCCTCTGACCTGTCAGTAATTTGAGCTCTTTTAACCAGAGGGCAGAGTGTGAATGTCACATTAAGAGATCATCAGTGAACATGCGGCGCCGTCTCACAGCCTCTAACCTGTCAGAGAAGCTGTGGGAGTTGGACGAAGAAGTTTTGTGGGGGGCAGTTTGTGTGGCCTTGTTGTACTCCCCACTGAGGCCATAGCCCCCCATTTAAAGGGAGTTCTGGTTCCCGTGTGATGCATGGGCATGAGATGCCAGGCTCCTGTGGGGCATAGTCCAGAGCAGGGGTCGCAGCATCTGGGAAAGGAATGTCGCTGCTGACCTTAGGACAGAGATTTATGTCCCGTCCCCAGATTTGAATGGGTGCGTCTGACACAACACAGACAAGATGTCCATGACGGCTACCCCACACTGGTATTCAAAAAGGGGTCAAAGTACTTTTGACTCAGTGAATATCAAAAGGGAAACACTGTGCCTAAAACCTCATTTCTTTCACTGTTTTTCAGCTCAAACAAGTAACACAAGCGCAGCTGGGACACATGATGAGGTCATCCCTGACCAATACATCATCATCGACTCATTAGCTGTGTTTCCGTTGGAAATGAAATGTAATGGAAATCAAATCTTTGGGGCTGCACAGTGGCGCAGTGGGTAGCGCTGTTGCCTTGCAGCAAGAAGGTCCTGGGTTCGATTCCCGGCCCGGGGTCTTTCTGCACGGAGTTTGCATGTTCTCCCTGTGCATGCGTGGGTTCTCTCCGGGTTCTCCGGCTTCCTCCCACAGTCCAAAAAAACATGACTGTCAGGTTAATTGGGCTTTCCAAATTCTCCCTAGGTGTGAGTGTGTGTGTGCGTGGTTGTTTGTCCTGTTTGTCTCTCTGTGTTGCCCTGCGACAGACTGGCGACCTGTCCAGGGTGTACCCCGCCTCTCGCCCGGAACGCAGCTGGAGATAGGCACCAGCAACTCCCGACCCCGTTAGGGAGAAGGGTGATGGAAAATGGATGGATGGATGGATCAAATCTTTGTGTATATTCTGCTAATGTAAAAAAAAAAAAAAGAGAGAACATTTTTCCAATTGTAGTGTGTCCATTAAATAAAAAATGAAATCAACATATTTGTATTTCATCCATGGTGCTAGTGCAAATGGACTTACAGCATCAGAAACTTCCAGCAGAACCAGAACCAGAGGGATTGTCTTCTCAAACCCTCAGCTGTTCCAACACCCACTGAGGATTTAAGAAGACAGAACACACACAGAAAAGAAACAGAAGAACTGATGTAGTTACTGGATTTCTTTGACTGCAGTGGAATGCTGAAAGAGGGTTGACATCAAAACAGTTACAGTACTAGATATACATATGAGAAACTGGAAAAAAGCAGACAGTCTACAACAGGTTGATTGCTTGCTATAAGTTCTTAGGTGTGTGTCTGTGTGTGCGTTGCTGTTTGCCCTGTCTGACTCTCTGTGTTCGCCTGTCGAGGGTATAGCCTGCCTCTTGCCGTTGGAGATAAGCACAAACATCCCTCATGGCCCCACCAGGGACAAGTGTGTCAGAAATATTTCTTTTATTGAAGTAGCACTGAAAATTCTAGAAAATCAAACTGAACCACAAGTTTGAGTCCTTCACCTATTAGCCCAGCCTTATTGAGCCTCTATAACAGCATTTAGTCATCTCCTGTGTTACTTCACAAGGTTGGAGATGGGAAGGATCTTTGACCATGTTTTGTTGCAGTCTCTCTGGATCATCCACAGTCTCGGGGCCTCATAAAACCCTCAGCGTTTTCATGAAAGACAGAGGACTTTGTGTCTGTGAAACATTTCTGTGCTGATTTTTGACATATGTTTTGGATCATCATCCTGCTGAAAAAAAATCAAAGATCACCTACTTTTAGTTTTCTGACAGAGGCTGTTAAATATATATTCAAGATGTGAAAGCATCCCTGATGCCATGCACTCTATCACGGTTCCCAGAGCCTTTAGAAGAGCGTCACAAATCCATCACTATACCTGTCATAAATATGGACTTCTTTTTCATATGTACATCTTTTGGTAGGAAACAGCAGACCTTTTCCTGGCATGACTTTCAAAACAACCACTTGACATATAACATCTGTTGGTTTAAATGACTTTGTGACTCCTACTTATCACCCTTCACAGATTTGGAAGTATTTTTTTCTACCTTCCTCAATTCTTTTTTGTGTGCCAAATAGATTTTCCTCTACGTCCAGCCTTGTTTGTCATATCTCTAGTTGTTTTAAACTGTTCAGAGAATGGACAGGTTTAGGCGAGGAACTGGGTTTTTTTTTTGCTGTCATTTCCTGAATTTCCCCTGTGAGGGACAATAAAGGATATTACTGTTGTCCTCCACTGCTAAGCAGCAAGTAGGTTTTGAATTGAAAATGTTGGGGGATTTTTATAGAGTATTTTATTAAAATGTAGTCAGTTGCAATTAATTAAATAAAAAATTTGTATTGCGTCCCACCTTTAATTAACATACATTGTTAAAAAAATTATATATATATATATATATATATATATATATATATATATATATATATATATATATATATATATATATATATATATATATATATATATATATATATATATATAAAAATTGTCTGATGTCTCTGCTAAACATCTGCAAAACAGCCCTCTTGTCTCCCATGGTAAATGGACTGGTAAATGGACTGAACTTATATAGTGCTTTTCCAGTCATTTTGACCACTAAAAGCGCTTTACACTAGAGTCACATTCACCCATTCACACACACATTCATACACCGATACGCAGATCGGTAGGCCATAGTAACCAAAATTAGTAGAAATTTCACACAACTTGCAAACCCCGCAGTCAGCAGTTCAATCCAGACCACAGGGTTAAGCTTTTATTCCTCGCTCGCAGTCTGTCCATGAAAAATCAGATCGTAGTTTTGGTTGTTATTCTCCTCCTTTATTACTTTATTTCTTTATTCATGTCACATTTTTGGTCTTTCTTTAAAAAATGTCCAAAATATTTAATTAGTGTCAAAGTCCTCTTATTAGGTAAAAATACAGAAAGCAATAAAAAGAGGCTCAAACCCACCAATTTGGAGGTTTGCACAAAGTAGAAATAGCTTTCCTATGAAGTCATCAAAAAAACACAGAGTAAATTATATCCAGATCACAATGCAACTTTCTAACTATTAGCACAGGACTTGAAAATCTTTTGTTTGCTCATTAGACCAAAAAAAGAGGAAAAGGGATTCTCTACAAATGATGCAAATAAATTTGCCTCATTAAAGTGAGGCGGAGCAGGTTTATTACAACTTTCTGGTAGTTATGAAGGCATTATGCTTGAAATAAATTGAAGTCTTGTTTTATACAGAATGTGTCATCCAAAGGGGCGCGTGCCATTCCTGACGGCATGACATCCGAACACAGTAATGTGTTTGTCTCCAAAATTTGACGTCTCCCCGATAGATACGAGGAATATCATGCAAAATCTCCCTGGATATTTAATGAAGCAGTAAACTGAAAGAGGAGTCAATCTGCGATTTCTTTTGTTGATGTAAAAAGCCGCCTTGTTTAGCTGCAGCAGTGATTGAGTCTGAAATCCTCCAGCAGGAGGGTTTTCACTGCAGGTTCGAGGTCGGAAAAGCCCTCAGCTTTAAAAGGACCCATCATTTAGTTAATGTGAGGCTGATGTTAAAGTATGTGTGCAGTGATGTCTACCCCAAAGAAATGAAGATAAATACGAGTCCTTCCCTTCTCCTCTCAGCATGACTGAAGGTTTACTGTGCACTGCCTGAGGCTTGTTCCATCTACGTGCAAAAACCATCAGACAGAAACAAAAACAAACACCCACTCTCTGCGCTGTGAGTACGCTCACTTCATATTGCTATACCATATTTACACAGAGGATTGAGAAATGAAAGCATGAGAGTAATAGTGTTTTGTTTTGTTTTTTGCTGCATAATCAAAAAGAGAAAGTTCTGCTTTTAGAGTTATCTTAATCACATTTCGACAGCAAATAAGCAAGGACTTTATTAATGAGTTTACATTACAAGGATAGGAATATTAATTCTGTTAGAGAATAAATGTGTAGATTCTGGACTGGTTAAAACCAATTTGACAAATTTACCACAGAGATTTAGTGCATCAAAAATGTACTTGTTTCTGTTGCCAGTTGGCTAAAAACAATATTGTGCAAGTTTACAATTGAAAAGAAGTAATAAGTCAAAGTTTAGCTCCCACATCTTCAAGTGGAATTATATCAAGATCATAAGTGAACACCTGAAATATCTGAGCTCAGTTTTCAAATTATGAGATAAAAGAAAAGGTTAAACTTAGGCATGACCGTGTGGTTGTTTGCCTTGTGATAGACTGGTGCCCAATCTAGTGTTTATTTTTGCCTCTTGTCCAATGACTGCTGGACACAGACACTGCACGGACAAGCAGACATAGACAGCAAATGGATGGTTTAAAGCTTGGGGGTTTTTACTAACAACATGTTTCCCTTTAGGCGTTTGGGTTCTTGTACAATCTGCCACATGCACACACTTGATTCTCATCGACCTTTCCCATCAAGGGAAAATATTTTAAACTCCACAAATGACACATTAAGAAACTGTTTTCTATAAGTTTCAGTTTGCAACACCCTCTCACCTACAAATAAAACACTATTTAGTGCCACTTATTTGAATTTGTTCATGTGCTATATATCTACAGATAATACACAATTCAGTTAATTAGTGTGCTGTTATTTTGCATGCAGAGTGATCTTAAAGGAATAAAGTCTAATTCATATCCAGTTATATAGAATCCAAACCAGTATGAATTGAATTCAGTTCATTGCAATGTAATCCAGTCACAGAGATAGATTTAAATCCAGTTAATGAACCATAGAACTGAGAATGTCCTCAAAAACGATTCCAAACCTGGAGAAGCAGCATTCAGCTTCAATGCATCACAAATCTGCAACAAAATTCCAGAAAATTGCAAAACACTGATTTCCTTTGAATCTAGACTAAAAACCTTCTGGTTTAGAGCTACTTTTGAACCATAATTAATGGAACATTGACCAACATGTATGATGTGTATGATGGCACTTGTCAAAATGTAATGTTGTGTTTTTAGGACTTTTTATATTTGTGTTTTTATGATGTAAAGTACTTTGAACTGCTTTTCTGCTAAAATACTCTATACAGATCAACTTGACTGATTGATTGATTGATTGATTGATTGATTGATTGATTGATTGATTGATTGATTGATTGATTGATTGATTGATTGATTGATTGATTGATTGATTGATTGATTGATTCCAGACCACTCAACTCCTCATCAAACACTCTTCCATCTCCATGGCATCCCAGTTGAAGTTCTGCCTAACCGTGACTCCCAGTTCAGATCCGAATGCCAAAGTCTTTCAGTCAGTCAGACAAAAGAATGAACCAGGAGCTCAAATCCTCCCTCACATGTCTCACATCCGCGTCTTTTAGAATGGAGCAAAATCCTTCCATGGGTTGAATATAGCTCCCACATAACAGCAGCTACTGATCTCCCTCTTTTTGAAATCTCCCTCAGCTACCAATATCCTGTCTTCCCAGCAGATGAAAAAAGTATTTCAGTCCACCTCCACATCCCACCGCCACAAGCACATCTGGTGCAACACTGTTTCTGCTCTCCAAACACCTGTGACACACTCCAGCACCCCAGTGACCCTTTCCATCAGTCTCCAAGAACCTGGGCCCACGTTACATCAGCCTCTATGTCACTGGATCTGCCATCAGTCTGAGAGCCGTCCGTCTCCGTCTCCCGTCCAGTCTCTGATGGGACTCAATGGGAGATGTTTCTCATCTTCCAGATAAAACCAGGCCTTAACAGCACAAACCTTTAGACCTCACATGTAATCATGTGCATATTTCCTAAAACAATGGCAATTAAAGCTTTTTTGTTTTCATCTGCGATGTTTATTTGTTAAAAATGAAACGTTTACTTGCTTCCTTTTTGTAGAAAATTATTTGCAATTTACATTTCAGAATCTCCTCTGAAGAGATTCCTCTGAGTTTAAGATTACCTTGACTCAAACCCAGTTCATCTTCATGATGGTGACCTTCTCAGCTGCAGCTACACACAAATGTGTCCTTGTCACGGTGTCACTGCTGTGATTGAACACCAAACCTTTATTTACTCTTGAGACTGTGTCTGGTATTCTGGGGGTCAGTGTGGGTCACTTGTTAAACAACTGCTACCTTCACTAAAATTAGGAGTGTTTGTTTGCTTTTGGTTTTTTTAACCCTTAAGACCCTGCTAAGCACGAATACAACACAATCCTTCCACCAGCAAATGATCCATAGCTTTTAGAAGATTTGCAGCTTGTGCACTAAAAGATTTATGTTTGCAGAAGGATTATTCAGTGACTTTATCCAAATGGAGAAAGTACAAATTTCACACTCATTCTCCATTCAAGTCAAAAGCACCATCATTTGAGATCATCTGGCACATCTTTATGAGACACTGATTTTTAGAAACATTTCCCTTCAGAAACCAGAGACACTTAGGAAGACATATAGGCAGAGGACCCAAATGCCATCTGCAAGTCATGAACAGGTAATCAAGTATTCTACATGTGCTGCACAAGACGACGAAATAATGGAACGGTTCAGCATCAGAACTGGTATCAAGTTAGCATGTTAATTATCCGACCAAGTATTTGCACCCATTATTGTACTTTACTTTTCACAAACACAGTTGAGATATAAATCTATCATCTATTTATGATAGATTTATATCTGAAAATGATTTTATGCAAAGTAAAATGTTTCTTGCACTTTTTGTCTAAAGTTGTTAAGTATCTTCAAGCTTCAGCAGTGCTCATGTAAAACTTACAGCTTAAAGAAAATCTGTGGAGCATCGATCATGAGGCTCAAACAGAACTGAGTGGCAGATGGTCCAGTATGTCTGACCAACGGTGTCTCTTCTTCCTACTCAATTATAATGAGAACCTGCTGGGGTGAGGCTTGACACAGGCCCAGGATCAGTTTACTTCTTCTCTGACCTCTGACCTTAACTGTTTGTGAAATTGTATAAGGTGACACAGAGAGCATGTTAGGGGACAAAAGTCTTAAAACCAGTTCCCCTCGCTCTTGTTTTACTTATCCCTGTTCGTGTTCATGTTAGTCTATAAATTCTTTATTAGTAATAAAACTTGATAACAAGTAACAAGTCAAACTTCTTAAGCCTGTAGATTGTTTTATTTATTTCCTCTAAAACTTATCTCCTTAGGCTTCTAGAGGACGATAATCTATGTAGCCACACCTACATAGATTGTGGTTAGCTGAACATAGTCTGTAAGGTTAGATGGATATTTTTCCAGCTAGTTTTCTAGCTTTTTTTGTAGGTTGCCATAGATACTTGAGTAGCTGGCGAGCTTCATAACTGTAAACTTTGAACTGGCTTGTTACTAAAATCTGCTGTAAAAATAAACTTGATCTTAGGTTCATTTATGAGTAAGGAAACTTCATAAAAATCTAATGCACATGGAGTTCTGCAAACCCTTTATATGTTCTGTCTTGTTTCCATCAGCAAGAGGAAAAAGGTGAAGTTGCACCTCAAGACAAAATCCCCTCTGTTTTAATAAATAAATAAACAGCAGCACCCAGACTTATAAACTTTAATGGCTTGGGTAATTCAGAGCACATAAACAACCTGTGTTTTCAATTTACACATGTTTCAGTAATAAAAAGTTACTTTCCAAGAGTTATACTGAAAGTCAGAGGTAGAAGTTTATACACTTGACAAGTTTTTTTGGGGGGGGGGATTAATTCTCATCAGTTTATTATTGCAGAAACAAAAATTTTTCTTTCACTGTAGACGTGATTTCTGCACGTAATTATTCTGCAGCAGCAGCAGGCATCTGAACACAGGCCATATATATATATATATATATATATATATATATATATATATATATATATATATATATATATATATATATATATATATATTGTTGGAAAAGCAACATTATACACAGTGCAACAATCAACAAGAGGCAAGAGGAAGATTCAGGTGAGCTGACCCTTTCTGGAAGGAATCCCACATCCGATGTTAAAACATCTGAAGCCTGAGAGGAAACGCTGCAGTGTAACGCAGTTCATGGGGTCTCAGAGGAGCCAGAGCTGAAGAGGCAGAGGTGAGAGGCAGATTGGGTTACACCCCTGGGTGTGCTGAGTGGAGGTCTGCTTCTCACACCAGGGCAAGCCATATTTCACCATGTGTTATGAACCTGCAGACCTGCCCAAAGGACTTCTCCACTGCTAATGACGGAAAATTAACGCTCCACTGAACTGAGCTAAATGCCCCCACTGACATTCCCAAATTATTTACAGCAAAGACCAGCAAGCCAAAGGATCACTCAGGGTGTATTTCTGCTGATTGGAGTGTAATGAGGAAAACCAGTCAGACAGATTTTGTTATGATTCCATAAGAGGCGGGAGGCTGGAAATGAAAGGGAAACTGTCAAGAAAACGGCTGGTGATAAAACACTGAGCCACAATTAGACGTCATTACGTCTCAGCAGAGCCAGAGGAGCTACAGCCCGGCCTTTTCCTGCCCGAGAAGACAAATCTGTCTGCAGAGTTCGCTTGACATCAGGAAACCAGTTTTGTTGAGCAGAAAAGGGGCCTTTGGAGCACAGACTCCTCCCAGACATGTCTGGAAGAAAAGCTCCAGTGAGCAGCAGCAGTTGGCCACTGACAGACGCTCCATCCTCACAGCAGCCTGCAGCCTGAACACCAGAGACACAGAATGAGAGCCTTGATTTCAGTCGTGACCATTTTGTGGGGGGTGGCAATAACCTCCACGGGCGCCATCCACGGACTGTACAACTTCGGCCAGCACGATTTATTCCAGAAAAAGAATAGCTGCAAGCAAATCCCTGAAAATCTCCTGCTTTGCAATGACATAGAGTACACGAAGATGCGCCTCCCGAACCTGCTGGGACACGAAACCATGAATGAGGTGCTGCAGCAAGCTTCATCCTGGACGCCCCTGGTGCAGAAGCAGTGTCACCCAGACACCAGGAAGTTCCTCTGCTCGCTCTTCGCTCCCGTCTGCCTGGACGACCTGGACGAGGCCATCCAGCCCTGCAGGTCGCTGTGCGAGAGCGTCAAGCACGGATGCGGGCCCGTCATGCTGGCGTTCGGGTACCCGTGGCCGGAGATGCTGGACTGCAACCGCTTCCCGCCCGACAACGACCTGTGCATACCGCCTGCAAGCATTGAGAACGTCGTGCCTGTCACCAGAGAGGGTAGAGATCTGCAATACTCTCAGTTGAAGCGTTTGTGTCCAATGCAATGTCTTTGTGCGTATGTTAGTGCGTGCATTTATTCGCACATACTAAAATGTTTGCATCTCAGCCTGCGTCTAATCTTCACTACATTGTCATTAATATAAGTGCATGAGTACAATTTTGTGTTCAGTTATGGGAAACTGAGCAGTGTTCATTGTCTCCAATTCTCTCTCAGTGCCCAGGGTGTGTGATGCTTGCAAAGAAACCGAAGAAAATGGGAACGAAATCGTTGACAGCCTGTGCAAGAATGATTTTGGTAAGTGCTCCAGCTTTACTAGTCCCAAGGGTGAACTGCAGAGGCCCCAAGAGGTCATCAGAGTTGGTTCCAAGAAATTCAAGGCAGAACTAGAGTAACCTAAACCGCTGAATGTGAGTCACTTTCGGGAAACTCTTCAACAGTGTACATTTGACCCAGATGTCTTATGCACTTTTTATGGGGTTTAAGTTTCTCAGATGGCTTTAAGTCTTGGTGTTTTGAAGAGAGAGCTGGTCTTCCATCACACACAGCATGGGAAACGGTCAAAATTATACCTAATATAAAAAAGACGTGTTTTAAATCCAAAGGTTTTCCCTTTGTGAAATGGGATCCTGGTTTTGGGCTCTTGTTAACTTTTTGTATTTCTGATTAGAGCACAAACCTGATTATACATCAAAGTTACTTTGCTGTGTTAAATTCACCAGCTTGCTTTGAAGAGATGTTCCAATCAGTTTTTTTCCTTTTCTTTAAGATCTGTTCTGATCTCACTAATTTGTTTTTGTTTGTTCGTTTGTTTGTTTGTTTGTTTGTTTGTTTGTTTGTTTGTTTGTTTGTTTGTTTGTTTGTTTGTTTGTTTGTTTTATTTTCTAAGGACTGGAATGTATGAAAGACTTTCTAAAAATGTGTTGAAGTTTCTGTTAAAGAGGCAGACGTAGTAGTGAGGAAATGTTTGACTTTATACATGACAAAACCTTTTCTATTTATTGATATGTTCAATAAGTACAAAAAGAAAATCATAGAGCCTGTAACTGCTGCATATTTGCTACTTTGTTGCAGGGGGCACAGAAATTTTCAGGTCTTGCAGATTTTTATTGCAGCATTTTATTCTCATTACAGCTCTGATTCTACAGCGTTATAAAAAGCACATTCCATCTTACAGGTTTCTTCTGGGGTTTTTTTTGTTTTTGTTTGTTTTGTTTTGATTTGTTTTGTTTTGTTTTTTTGTCATGTGCAAAAGTTTCAGATCAACAATATTGTATTGATATTGGACAAAATCAACCCAAGTCAATATTATTAAAAAAAAAAAAAATTACTTCAAACAATTATTCTTATTATTTTTTGGTTGGTTGGTTTTTCTTTTAGTTAATCTAGCCATATTTGAAAAACTTATTTCCTCCTAAACTTTACACCTGGTTGTGCCACTGTCGGCAGCGACTGCCGTTGAACATTGAAGGTCCTCCCACAGCATCTTAATAAAATGTAAATCCACGCCTGATTGTATTTTCTCCGTCTTTCGGAGGTGGTCTTGCTGCATAGTGGGATGGAATCCAAGCTCACAAATTGAAGGCCAAATCTTCTCCTTCAGGAAGTTCTGGCAGGAAGCAGAATTCCTGATTCCAACAACAATTACAGCAGCAAAGGGAGTAATAGACCATCACATTACTACTATTATGTTTGACTGGAAGTATGCTCTTCTGATAAGTTACACTTTTGTGTCATCAGTCCACAGAATGTTTTCCCTAAAACCTAAAGAATCATCAAGATATTGCTGTTATGATTATCTAGGAAAATGTGAGGCTTTTTGTTCTCTTTGGTCAGATGTGATTTACAACTCAGATCTCTCCCATGGATGTTCAGTGCATTGAATGTTGGGGGTTTGGAGGGAAATGGCTCTATCTCTGATTTGGAACAGTCTAAAGATGTGCTTGAAACCCTTTTTCAGACTAATAGATGGATGTGACTTTGCTTCCCATTTGGTTTTGAATTTCTGTGTGATAGCATCAGTTATCCTGGTTCATGTTGTCAGGCAGGTTCTGTTCTAGAGGTCAGACAGTTATCAGAACTGGTCTGATCTGGTCTTGTTTGTTTATTTCAGCCAGAATGCTTAATCACTGTTTAACCAAGATTTAAAAACCCCAGCTTTTGTATTTTCATTGATATATGAATAGATTTTTTTCCCTTAAAAACAAAATCACCCTTTGAAAACAGTTTTTGTATATTGTCTGGTTAGTTGTACGATAACAGCATCTGATATGATGTGACGTGTCACAAAAAAGCAGAGACAGAATAAAAGTGCTAAATGCTGATTTTATTTCTAATTCTGTCTTTTCTTTCCCTCCACATCCATCTCTAGTTATGAAGATCAAAGTCAAGGAGATCTCCTACATTAATGGTGACACCAAAATAGTACCAGAGACCAAGACCAAGACCATTTACACCATGAACGGGGTGACGGAGCGTGACCTGCGGAGGACAGTGCTGTGGCTGAAGGACGGGATGCGGTGTATCTGTGAGGAGATGAATGACATCAACGGCCCCTACCTAGTCATGGGCCAGAAGATGGACGGCCATCTGGTCATCACCTCCCTGAAGCGCTGGCAGAGAGGACAGCCCGAGTTTAAGAGGATTTCCCGCAGCCTTCGTAAGATGCAGTGTTAGGAAAGAAAGGAGGCTCCAGATCTTAGGTTAAATTTAGTTTAGCTTTTTCTGTTAAGCTGAGATGTTCTTTGGTTTGTTCTCGAGAACAGATTTCTCCAAGGTCTCAGAAACTACATATCCCAGATTCTTCCACTGTTGATGTTTTTTTTTATTATTATTATTTTATTGAAGATAAATCATATTTTTATTGTGCTTTAATCCAATTAAATATATATAGGATACAAGATGTGGGAGGTCCTCACGTTTATGGAATGTACTCCATTAGTGAACAATTGTTTTACTCACCTTTAGCTCATTGTAAATTGAACTTGGCCCCCTAGTGGACATTTGGGGAATACCATGTCTTTTTATAAAAATGAGCTTTTCCTTCACCTCCCAGTTCATGTAAATAACATTCAGATTGTATTTAAGGTGGAACAGAACACCATCACATGCAAACTCTATGGGCCATTGACTCTAACGTTAAAAACTACCAAATTATTAGCAGATGGAATCCAGCTACATTTTTGCATGATGCACAATGAATAAAAGTCTGATGCTTGTGTGTGTGTGTGTGTGTGTGTGTGTGTGTGTGTGTGTGTGTGTGTGTGTGTGTGTGTGTGTGTGTGTGTGTGTGTGTTCATAGATATTTAGACAGTATTTGTACTTTTATATATCCTCTGTATTTTCTCAAGTCAATATGAGAGATAGCTGGCTATATTCTCCTGTTCATCCCTATAATATTATTAGCAGGCTGTTTTATGTGAGCAACTGCTGTTTTAGCCTCAGATAAAACTATTTTTTTACTCCAGTGCTCATTTTCATGTTTGCTTGTTTGGTTGGTTGTTAATATTAGGATCTGCATCTTCTTCAATGATTTTGTTTGTTCCAAGCAAAATCTGCTCATAACCGTCAGTGTCTCAATATACAGTAAAGTATGAGTTTATTGCTTGTTTAGATTAAACAAGCAATGAGTTTATTGCTTGTTTAGATTAAACAAGCAATGAGTTTATTGCTTGTTTAGATTAAACAAGCAATGAGTTTATTGCTTGTTTAGATTAAACAAGCAATGAGTTTATTGCTTGTTTAGATTAAACAAGCAATGAGTTTATTGCTTGTTTAGATTAAACAAGCAATGAGTTTATTGCTTGTTTAGATTAAACAAGCAATGAGTTTATTGCTTGTTTAGATTAAACAAGCAATGAGTTTATTGCTTGTTTAGATTAAACAAGCAATGAGTTTATTGCTTGTTTAATCTAATGTAATCATTTTAAAAGTTTTCTGATGTAAATATATAACATTGCCACGTATGTAGTTTCAGGTGTTCCTAGCTACATGTTTAAAGAGGTCAATTTGTTGCCTGTGTTAGATGAATGTTCAGAATAAAGTTCGAATCTTTTTCATTTGTTCGGTTGTCTGTTAGAAATGATCTGGTGTGATTTATAACTCTTAGTTGAACACTGCCCTCTAGTGGAATGCGGTGGTAACATTTGAAAGTGGCGGTGTGTTGATGTGCAGTGAAAACACCAGAAAGTTCAGCTGCAGCTTGGAAGTTTATAATGACCCATTTTAATCATCCTGATAATTGTGTGTGTGTGTGTGTGTGTGTGTGTGTGTGTGTGTGTGTGTGTGTGTGTGTGTGTGTGTGTGTGTGTGTGTGTGTGTGTGTGTGTGTGTGTTTGGGAGGGAGTTATTATTATAATTCATTGAGAAATGAATCAACATGACACTACAGTTAGATGTAATTTTTTTGTCAAGTTTTTTTTTTTTTTTAGATATCGGGAAAGAACACTTGCTGGGTTCCTTTCAAAGTCTCATATTTTATGTTAACTCAGTTTTTCACACTCTTACACAAACTTTTGAGAGCTCTAATTCTATAACTGATGGCACGAATGGATTGAAATTCAGAAACGTGGTAATAGAAAATGTGAAGAAGTTAGAGACAGCACACACAACCAGATCAGAGAGTCCAACCCATAACAGATACTTCCGTGTTGGACATATATATATATTCATGCTTTCATATGACAGTCATTTGATTTATGATTCACCTCAAAACAGAAGATGTCAGTCAGTGTCATGGTCTGTTTAACCCAGGAATACCTGGGACTCCCCGCTGCCCAGAGGGTCTGATTAACCTCTTGAATGAATGTCAGAAAAGAATTTAACACTCCTACAGTCTAGACAGCAGTTTCACTTTGTTCAGATACATTAATTGTTTTTGTAGTCCACCATCAACCTGAGGGAACCTGAGTTTTTCCCCACACATTAGCCTACATATATTCTTGGAGATTTCTAGCAATGTCACAAAATGTGTTAATATTTTCAGTATGAGAACACATAACATTCCCCTCTTCTGTTGCGTTATGCATCTACTTGCACTCAGAACACATAAATGCATATTTTAGATCAGGGTGATGGAACAAAAGGCTCAAAATCTGTGGGATGGTGATGATTTTTGTGTCCTTTGCTGCTGTGCTCGACTCTAACCACAACTCAGACCACGCTTTTTTGTAAAAGAAAAAACTTGACCACATAATACCAAATGCCAAAGCAGCCCACAGTGAGTGAAAGTAAAGTAAGAGAAGTACTCCATGCTGAATCACATGGAGGTCAGTGGATGATAATGAGTTCACTAATAATAGCACCTCCCACTTCTACCTTCCTTATTCTATTATTGTTTTCTTTTTGGAAAGTTAAAGTGCTTGGGTTCCTGGATTATTTTACGTAATGCAAAAACCTATTAATATCATCATATTTCAAGGCTGGTTTTGAAATGGCCTTTTATAGTTAATTTTTCTTTATTTTAGTAAATAAATGAAGCTCTGCCTGGTAAAACATTAGACTACAGATGCTTCCCTCTCTTACAGTCCTGAAAAGGTTTGCTCATGTTGTCACGTTACATTTATGTGCTTCTATCAAAAATGTATTTCAAATAACTGCATAAATGTGACGAGAACTGTAATTAACACCAGGTTACAAATAATATTTTTTGGAAGTTGACCTTGTTTTATTCAACTGAATTAAGACAAGTTTGCAAAAATGACATCCATTTCTCTCAGTCTATCTATTCTAATTTGATTTAGAGAGATCTGATCTCCTGACTGAATTGATGACATCTTTGAACATCATCAGTTTGTTTCTGTTAATATTTCTCATACATTTTCTAACAGAGTGTATTGATTCAATAAAAGTAAAAAAAAATAACTTCCATAAAGACAAACTTGTATTTATGTAAATTATAATATTAAACACTGATAAGGGTAAGTACATGTGAATTGAACATTACAGCTGTACAAAATTCTCTGACTCTTTTCTGTCCTGACGGACTCTGTCCTGCTGCTCATCACTCATTGATCCCAGGAGTGGACAAACTGAAAAAAATACTTTTTCTTTCCATATGGTTTTCTACCCCTCCTCCACAAAAGCCAGCTTTATGACATGGACAACTTAGTTTTCCAGGCGACTCTCCCACCTGTGCTGTGGATCTCTGCATCTCCTCTGGGTTGCCAAGGCCTTCCTGTTTGATTCATGCCCAAATCTGCTGGTTGCTCTTCTGCCTCTGGCTGCACAAGAATTTTATTCATGTCTGACTAAAAGGAACTGAATAGATGTTCATACCACACTTGTATATATGCAATATATGTCTGTATGTAATATGCAAAACCCTTTACTGTGTCACGTATTCAATGATTAACAGTCACTGACAATGCCTGAACTGCGCAATTCACTAAATGGTCCAATTACGTAATGACCAAGAAGAGGTTCCGATGCGTTTGTTGCTCTGGGAAATCTGAAAAAGACTGAAACAAAAACTTGGACTATGGAAAGAAAAGTGCTTTAAAAACTGACATCCCTATTATGATTTGAATGAAACACATTGTGAAACCCCGAAACGTAACATGTGAGATGAAGGCATTTTTAGGATTATTGTTTCATACAGTAAATTATCTGCTGAAACCCTCAGTGTCATCAGTTCAGAACCTAAAAAGAATAATTTACAGAAATTCAGACTTGTTTTTTTATTATTATTTAATTCAAATATAACAAAGCATTAAACATTTAATAAACCTTAAAACTACCCACTATTCTTAAAATATTACTTAAAGGCATTTTTTGTTGTTGTTTTCACGTCTTCTATCACACTTTTTTTTGGTTCTAATCAACTTTGCATTGTTTATGCTTATGTTCAGTCTCTTTAGCAACAACCTCTGTGGCTTACCCCTTGTGTAGATGATGTCACAGTCTGTCTGCAGGGCTGCTTTCAAAGTCTGCAACTTCCCCATGCTTATTTACACTATATTTTGTCTAACTTATGGTCTAATTTAGACAAAATTAACATAGCATATATTTTTTTGGTTTAAAAAGTTGGTGGTGTTAGAATATTTAACAGTAGATAACCATAAAATTACTGGAATACAGTAACAACTCCGTGTATCAGAGAACCATAACACACTATAAAAGTGTGTTATGGTTCTTCAATGGCTTCATAATAAACAGGAATAATAAACAGGAATTCTTGAATGAATTTGTTTTAGCTTAGCCATTTTAACTCAATCACTGATGTGAGTTAACATTTTCAATAACTGAAATGCGCCTGCATAAAGAGAATTTGGTCGTGCCGTGCAAAGATGCCAGAACTCGAAATTACAACGTCATTGAAGGCAGCATTCGCGTTTCCTTTTCAGCCGCTGCCGAAGAAACCCGAGCGAAAGAAAGTTGAATGTGTTTTTATGAGTTTTTGTAGGTTAACAATTATTGCCGTCAGTCTGACAGGGCTTGAGTTTACTGCTGTGTCGCCGGGCTGTGGGGCTTTGAACGGCGGCCGGCAGCAGGCAGGCAGCAGGCAGGCTGGGCTCCGTTTTGACGACGCTCAAAAAAAGTCCGCGGGGAAGTTCCCCAGGAAATCCCCGTTCGGGGATATTATTCTCGACACTGATGCGCCAAATCTCCGGTAGAATTTACCTCCTCGGTGCATTTCTAAAAGACACGGGGTGAGAGGCAGAGGCGTCAAATGCTGGATGATTATTATTAAAAGACCTGACGTTGTTGAATCTAGTAAAAACAAAAGTCCGCCATGGATAGCGCCAGCATCGGCTCCGAGGGAGACGCGCTGCTGAGGGAGAGAACGCGGAGCTTCGGCGTCCTGAACACCCTGTATCACGAGACGCGGGGGGAGATGGAGCTTCTCAACAAGCAGCTCTGCCTCAAGGACAATATCATAGCTGACCTGAAGACCAGGCTGGTCAGACATGAGAGGATGTACATGACGTTGGGAGACGATGAGCCCGTGGTCATCGGTCCGTCCAACTCCCTGGTGGAAAGCCTGCTCTCAGAGATCTGTAAGCTGAAGCAGAAGAGAAACGACATGGAGGTGAAAGCAGCCCGACAAGGAGAGGTAAACCTGGAGCGAGAGCTGAACAGATGGAGGGTTACAAACCTCTTTTTGAATGTGTTCATTAACTCTATTTATTTCAAGTAATTAAAGACATTTTCCTGAAAAACAAGCAGAGAATCTGTTACTATATTATAGGAATGAGGGATTCTATCTGGCACAATTGAAAAAATAAATAAATACAAAATAATAAAATATGAAATTACAAGGGCGGTGCTAGAATAAACTCGCACCGGGGTACACAATCTTTAAAAACCCAACAGTCCAGGTGAACATATTAATTTAGATATATAATAAAAATATAAGCCAATAAGTCTTAAACTAAACTTCTGGTCTTGTGTGAATTTTGTTTTCAGACGTTTTCCTCTTTTGACTTTGGCTTAATTTTTCCTGTGGTATGTTTGGAAGAGATCGATCAATAAAGCTTTGAGAAGAAATACCGTCATGAAATGATCTTAGAATTATTTCATGAGAACAGATAAAAAAATTTAAAAAAAGATTTTGTACAATTTTATGGGTAGCTGCGTGTGTGAGGACAGATATAAGTATATATATATATATATATATATATATATATATATATATATATATATATATATATATATATATATATAAGATTTTTAAATATCTATTTTTTCTTTCATGTAACTACAAAAAACTTTTAATATGGACATAATTGTTACATTATTTGATTTTCTTCCTGTTGGCTCAGAGCTTCACCAGCTCTTTCACTACAATAGCTTCTATCGTAACAAGCGCAGTGTGTGTTTGGTGTGTGTGTGTGTGTGTGTTTGTTGACCTCTGGCTGCAGACTCTGAAACTTTTTTTTCTGTCATTTTTGACTATTAAAACGTTTCTCGTTGTCACACTTATAACAGTTGTAATAATTATCAGAAAATCAATTTTTAAGTCTAGAGCCAAATCCATACATATCTGAAGTCAGGAACAGTCGGGCTGTATTGGATTCATCCAGTTTATTGCTTAACATTTATATTATTTTATGAAATTAGTTGAAATATTATGACACATGCTAGAAACATGCCTTATGGATGGATGGATTGAAACATTTTCAAGAAAATATTCAAATCACAAGCAAAATAACTCGCTATAAATAATTAGAATAAACTATTGCGGTGGAGTATTTCTAAAATAATTTGTTTCCCTCCTTGTAGGAGATCCAGAGGCTGACTGCCCAGATCAGGGAGAAGGAGCTGGAGCTGGAGCGGATCCGGAGTCAGCCGGACCACGAGAAGGACCAGGAGATCCAGAGGCTGCGGGCGGCCCTGGAGGAGCGTGAGCGGGCTGAGGCCACCCGGAGCGTCCTGTGCTCGTCGCTGGCCGAGGAGGCCGACCAGCTGCGCGGCCAGCTGGGCGCCACAGTCAAGGTGTGCCAGGAGCTGCTGGCCCGGCTGGAGCGGGAGAAGAAGGGAACAGGAGGAGAGGTGGAGGAGCAAAGTGCCAAGGAGGTGTGTGTTCAACTCTCCTTCTCCTGTGTCCATGTTTCAGTTTTTTTCTACTTTTCCTCCATTTTAAGTCTTTCTGTGGCCTTTCTGCAGACACCGGAGCTTTCCGACTTGAATGCCGCTAAATCCAAAATCCGCCAGCTTCAGGAAGAAAACCAGCAGCTGAAGCAGCGCGTGTCTTACGTGAGTTTCGGTCTAGCGTTCCCATATTTAGCCCGAATGGCTACACGCCCAACCCGGTGTGGGGTCACAGTTCAAACCGTGTGGTTGTGATCGGCTTGCAGGTGCAGGATCTGAACTCCCAGTGGCAGAAGTACGATTCCAGTAGGGAGGAGTACATCCGGGCGCTGGGTCAGAAGCTGAAGGAGAGCTCTGGGCCAGGCCTGATGCCAGGCATGGACTCCATCCGGACTGGCATGCTTCACCAGGAGATTTCCAGGCTCAACGCCCTCCTGGAGGAGAAAATCAGAGAGTGCTCCAGGCTGGACAGAGAAATGGAGGACATGAGGAGAAAGGGGCAGGAGAGAATCCAGACCCTGGAGCAGCAGGTGGGCTTCCACTCCACCAAGGGATCATACAACCTCACTCTTTCAGTGTTATCGCCTGAAAACAGTGAACATTGGTGATGTTTTGCTTTTCCAGGTCCTCATCTACACCGAAGACTTTAAGTCAGAGCGTGCCGACAGAGAACGAGCTCAGGGTCGGATTGCGGACCTGAAGGAGCAGATTTCTCAGTTAAAGCAGCAGCTGCACAAACAGGTGAGAGGGAAACACTTCTATCAGGTGGATGTAGAGCCGGCCCAAGGCAGTAGCAAACCGACCAGTTACTTAGCAATCTAAAACTAACAAAAAGAGCCCAAGAACACAATACGTGCCATATAAGGCATCTTTACAGAATTATTCATATCCATGGTGGATTTAGACAGGAAACAACATGGATGACGGGCATTTCTGAAAAAACATCATTACATGTAGAAAAACATTTAATTATCTTGTTTTTGGTTCATCTTTAGAAGTTCCGTATTGAATGTTAGAAATCCTCAATAATCAAAAGAAAAAAGAATCTTTAAAACCCCTGAACTGTCACAAGGCCCCCGCTGTCCTCAGGGACACATTCATCTAGTGGGTTGCAGTTAAGGGGTTAATAACCAGCTGTATGTGTCCGGCTGTATTGCTACTTCTCCTCTGAAGAATAGAAATGACCTTTATTGTCCCACTGTGGGGGAATTCAGATGTAACAGCAGCATGTCACATTTAGCAAACAAAAGTAACAACATTTATTATAATAACATCATACTTTACCAGGTTATGATATAAAGATTCTGCACAGTTAGTAAATCAGAAATATCATACTTTAGCTCCGTTCCCAGGTTTTTTCATCAGTTTTAAGTCAGTCACTCCAAAACTTTAATATTACTTCCAGTCAGAAAAAACATGATGGTAAAAATAAACTCAAATCCACCAGGAGTATCAATAATGAACATATTTGGAGTTAACTGTAAATATTGCTATTAGCTAAATTGTGGAAATTTTGCACATAAACATTCTAGTTTAGTAATCAAAGTAAACTTGGGCCGGTTCTGGGTGGAATGGCCGTTGGTCTGACTGGGTCTGTGCCTCTCAGCAGGGATCCGGCAGAGACAGCCGGGACGTTGTTCCCTTGTGTCGCGTCCACATCGGTCATCGGATCTCCCCAAGGCGAAACAAGGACTCCTCAGAACCTCTACTGAGGATGGCCGTTGACCGGCAGCAGCAGCAGAAGGCTGCGCCGCCGCTGCCACCGCTGCCACCGCAGCCCGCCACCACAGGGGCAGCAGCCGCTGCGGCAACAAACTGGGGCGAATGCCCAGGCCCGTCGGAGCTGCAGTGTCCGCAGTGTCACGCCAGGTTCAACGACACCGAGGCCGCAGAGTGCATGAAGCATTTCGACGAGTGCGCTCGGCTATGAGAACGGCTGTATGTTGCTGAACACTGCAGGCCAGCACTACAGCGCAGGGAACACAAGCGACTCGGACGTCAGAGCCGCTGACTATAAACCAAACAACTGACTGAAGACTCTTTGCAAACAGTGAACCCAAAGTTCCCCTGCAAGCCTTTCTGTGTCTGCACCCACACCGTCTTCACTGCTCTCCTGTGATAGGAGAGGATGCATATATATATATATATATATATATATATATATATATATATATATATATATATATATATATATATATATATATATATATATATATATATATATATATATATATAATGTGAAATACCTCATGGTTAAATTACAAACTTGCTGCACTTTCTTTACATTTAACCAAAAGACTTATCGTAGGATTGTACGATTGAGATGATTGATAAGCTTCTTCCTTCGGAATCCAGACACCTAGTGTTTCATGTGGTGCTATTGTTATTATTTTTAATGGTTATTATTATTATTTTCTATTGGATTTACATTATTCTTCAACAAAATATATATTTTCAATGGCAGATGTACAATATAAAAGTGTATTGCTATATTGATATTTATTCTCTTTTGTACATCTTACTGGAAGACACGAATCATTTTAGTGCAATGATCTGTTCTCTCGTTTCCAACCCGGGTCATGATATATTCATATATATTTTTTGCAAACCTTTGGGATCAAAGAAGCGTGAACTATTTCGCAGCAAAACAGAACGTATTTGATCAGTTTCTTTGTAAAGATTGCATCCAAGCTGACAACACAGTTGATGTTTTTCAGTATTTTTGTAATAAACCCTGCTGACAGGCACTCTTTTTCTTGTTTTGCAAGTTGATTTGTATCATTTGAAATTCTTTTCCATTATTCTGTTGTTTTGCTTCAGTCTTGAGACAGTCTGCAGCTTGAAGCTGGAACCGCAGATCATGGGCTGACCACAAAAGAGTTGGCACTGCTTAATCTAAGTCTGTGTGCTCGTCTTTTTTAGCGCGTCACGTGTGCTTGTGTTTGTGCGCGGTGGAAACCCCCTTCCCAGCGCTGCCTGAATGGGCACGCTGTGCTGCCACGGCCGAATTCCCAGCTGTTTGTGTCGAGCCGAGGTGAACTCCACAAGGGCATGGAAAGGGGAATGAGCCGGAGTCACGCCCAAACCTCAACAACTGCCTGCAGATGGGTCGGTGAATAAATCAGACCCTGTGAAGTATCACAAACACGGCAGTGGCGGCAGCAGGCAGGCGCTGCCTTCGGTGAATCAGTTGTCTTGGGTTCAGTGTGTAAAGCACAGGAAGCTGGACATCCCCTGTTTTTAAAAAAGGAAGTAGGCAGTTGCAGAGCGAAGAGAAGACAAAGCCAAACAACGTTTGTGTGTTTGAGAGAGCAATCACTTGCTGTACCTGCTGATGTCGGCTCAGACAATGGAACATTTTAATGTAGACCAAAATGAAACCAAAGAAGTCAAGGAACTGCTGATATGTTTGTGACATAAGGAAGTTATCTGGCTGTGGCTGGTGTTTGGTTTTATATCCCTCGAGTTACACTGCAAACAAAACATTTTTATGTGACAGAGCATCACAAATTTGTGCACTTCAACACTTCACAAATCAACATCCGATACCCCTAAATAAAAACCCAAAGCCCTTCTGATGTCTAACGAGTAAACAGATGAACTGAACCTCAGTGTGAATCCAGCTGCCCTGCGAAGGCCTCACAAGTTGCTGAAGAACAAACAGTTTCTGGAAAACCAAAGAACACAGCAGACAGATGTTAAAAGTGTTTAAACACCCTTAGATGATCAAACAATATCCCAACTTTGAAGATCTCATGAGGACACAAACCTACCGAGAACCAAGAGGAGGGGCAAGGAGAGCATTGCTGAAAGAAGCAGGTGAGAGGCCCACTGTGGAGGAGCTGCGCAGATCCACAGCTCAGCCAGAAACATCTGCTGAGTCGGCCGTCACTGGTCAAATCTGTCCTTTATGGAGAGAGACAGAATGAAAGCCACCGCTAACAATGAGCTCTGAGATGCTATGTTCAGCTTGTCATATATTGGACACAGCAAACATGGAAATAAGAGCTCTGGTCAGACATGGTGGTGGCAGCATCATGGTGTGTGGGACACCCTGCCTCCTCAACTCTGCCTCATTCTTCAAAGTAGATTAAAAAGTTTCTCCCTAAGGAGACCTGCATCAGTCGCTCCTCCTGGACGAACACGTCGCCCTGGCGTCGTGTCATTGGTTTTACAACAATCCCTCATACCCAGCAGGTGTGTAGCCACATTTTTCAGTCCTTGTTTGGCACGCTTGCGTGATTTCTGACATAGACGTCACAAACAAGTAGGTCTACCGCTGTGTGAACCCGTACACGTGTTGCTTCTGGGCGACAGCAGGTGTGTTATCTGGGGTCAGATTATGAAGAATATGACAGCATTCAAGGTCACATTTGAAACAAAAACCTGGTTATTACAGCACACGGGAACTCAAAACGCCACTGTGCATTCACTCAATGCAGAACGACTTTTAATGCTGCGTGAATAAGTCAGAATTGTGGAAAAAAAAAAAAAAAAGGTTTCCATAAGTGTCATAGGAAAAACTCATTACACCACATGATTCAACACAATGACAAGTGACCTTTGGCACACATAAACTGAAGAAGTTTTCTGCCTGATTTAGTCAGTAGCTTAAGATGAAAAAAGCCCCACTTGACTTACAGGATTGCTTTAGTACATTAGGGGTTGTAGGCATTGACTTATACCCTTTTATCTTACTAATCAGACTCCACCATTTGCAACATTTCACCGCGTGTCGGGTGTTTTGGGCTCTAGAATACAACCCCCACATTGTTAGTGCACTATTTCTGTTAAGGGAGCAGTGCTATGTGTTTTCCAGACACATGTTATAATTCAATCAAGTAACTATGTACCTTCAGTTGTTAAATGTAAAAATACTGTATGTGTACTGTATGACTTAAAATAATTGACAGTTCCTTGAAATTGGGCTTCTGTCTCTAAGAAACTCCTGCTCTTTCCAACAGGTTGCCTTTAAGAAGTCAACACAACATTACTCCTCTATTAACCCTTTAAATCTTTAAGATTTTTGAATTCTTAAAGGCAACCTGTTGGCTTACTTTTTCATGCAATGTTTTCACCCACATTACATGAAAAAGTAGATCCTATAACAAGCTCAGCACAATTAGGTGTTTGCTAATTGCTGCTGGCTAGTCTGAAGGAGCTGAGTGGCGGAGGAGGGAGGAGGCCTGCTCGGAAGCTTGCAACCTGCAGCTTCGAGGAGGAGTTTTGTCCTTGAAGCAACACTCTGCCTCACCAGGCCTTTTACACAGATAGACGGTTGCCATGGAGATTAAAGGATTTCTCAAATGTCCATGAAATAGCAAAAGCAACACCACAGGTATGTTTTTGATGAAGGGATAACATTACGACATGATGTAAATCTAAAAAAAAAGTTGATTTTATGTAATACTGCAGCAGATCGCCTATCAGGTTTGTTTGTTAAAATCCATTTGAAATATGGATCACAGGAATTGATCATTATAAACTAGAGAAAGAAACAAGGAGCATGAGCTGGTCTGCTTGGAACTCCAGGTTCAGACCAGAGGTTTATGATGAAGGATTGATAGTGACCTGCAACATGGCAGAAAAGGGTTTTAATAACTTCTAGACAAATTTGGACCATCCAAATCAATGTCGATATTTACAGATAACAGAAAGAGAAGCAAACTAAGATAAGTAAAACAGAATGATGATAGAAACATCACTTTCATATTGATAATGAATTGTCTTGTGGTTTATTCAGATGCAGCTTTACAAAGATATGTCATCTGGGTCAATTCCTTTAATCAGCCACACTGGAGTGTTTTCATGCATGAACAACCTGCTTAAGGCCTCATCACAGCATGTCAATCCAAACTAAATGCCAACTTTGACCAGGCCCCTTGAAAAACCTTCAATTCATCTTTTTTGTAGCCATTCAGTGCAAGTCATTCAGTTCCTGACGCAGCAAATCAGCATCACATTGCAAACCAACATGTTTGATTGTCAGCATGACAGGGATTTTCTCTAAATCCCCGTCATGCTGGGGGAATGTTGCTCTCACCAGACTTAACAAGTTACGGACCTTTCAAGAAAATGTACTTTTGTTTTATCAGAATAATTTGCCCAATGATTCTGGCGTCATCATTGTTCTTTTTGATGAGACAAGAGTTTCTCTTCTTTTTGCTCAGAAGTGGTTCTGGTCTTGAACCGCCCCATGGGAAACGTTCAGTGATTTTAATGATTTTATTTTTCACCTGGTACTTCAGTTCCTTACATTGGGGTGTGAAGTGTTGCTCAGACAGTCTTGCTCACTTCATGTTGCCAGTTTTGATTGTACAGTTACCCGACATCACAGCTAATTTAGCATTTTAGCTTGCCTACCAGATAGCCTAGGTCTGTGCTGGAGAAGTGATACTGAGAGTAGAGTTTCTATTATCTAAAGCAGTTCTGATAAAATATCTTACAAACTTTTGACAATGAATTTTTTTTGTCTTACAAAATAAGGTTTGAGACCATCAAGAGCAGCTTTATGTGATTTCAAGATTACCTCACCTTATCCAATCCTTACAGTGAGTCTTACAATGGTATCACATGTGAAGTCAATAATTAACAACGAAGGGGAAATACTGGAGGTTAAAAGATTTCCAATTCTTTGATTTCACTAATAAGACTTTATCTTACGTACCCACAGAAACACTGCTTCCATATTTGGGTTTTAAAGGGCAGTTTGAAAATGTTTTCTGAAAGCAATCCACACACACACACACACAGGAGCTGACATACAAAAAAAAAAAAGCCACGAGGTCTCTGTTGGGGATTCTCCCCCTGCCGGCTCCCTCCTACGCGTTACAACAGGGTCTAAAAGTGACTGAACTTCCACACAAGCGCTCAACCCACCCATCTCAGAGTGGAAAGAAATAGGTCACAAGTCCCCACCTGAGTCTCTGGGAACTTTTCTAAGAAACAAAGATTTTTCTTTGAATAAAAAAGAAAGGTTACAGCAGAGGATCAGTTCCTGTCAGAAGATGGTTTTCAAAGCACCGGGATGCAACTGACGGTAGCTGCCGTACACCCAGACAGGAAAAAACTTTAGCCCAACACTTATCCAGGCAAACACAGAATGGATGGATACAACCATTAATCTTATGTGAATCAAGAATGGGAATTTCCCTCCATTGCGTGGAAATTCCCAAAACAGCATACAGGTTTATTCAAACTAAATGGATTGCTGTGGCCATAAGGAGATCATTTTGATTCAATGTTTATTGATTGACTCAGTGGGTATTAATGTAAATTGCTTCTTTTCATTTTTTCTTGGTAGGAAGTCAACGGTTTAAGCCATCAGCCACCTAGAGGCAGATTTCAGCCTGAGAAGAAGGGGATTCCCTCGTTGGAATTGTACGCCATCCTGAGATGCTCCAGGCACTTTTGGAATGAAAAGAACAGCATTCTTATTTCAAACTAAAAAGCATCTCTCATTCCTTTAAATTAACCAACAGAGACAAGAATCCCCCCCCCCACTCACTGTCAGGCCGATCTGTGGAGTACACGTTTGCTTTTTACATCAATTTGGGAAACTTTTGAAGGAATTTCTTGGCTCCAGGAAGTTTAACTTTTATTTTTAATAGCATCAACTCAGAATGCCTATCTGCAGATGTCAAAAACAAATCTGTTCCATTATCACATTTTATTTAGATCACGTCCTACGTTTGTGTCTCATACAATTTTTCGGGGTGTTTTTGACTCGTCTACATTTGCGTAGATTTGCCTAAATGTGGTAGATCCAAAATTACATCAGCACTGACTGAGAGCAAGCTCAAACTACAAACAGTCAGACTGTCATTCATACCTGAAATGATTTATGAGTCATATCTGGTAGCTCTGGCAAGCACAATATAAAAAAAACAAAACAAAAAAAAAAAACGTAGCATCTTCTCCTGCATGAGATTTTACCACAATACTCATCGGGTTGGAACTCATAGTGAAATCCTACCGTTTGAATAAGCAGTGGCTCTCAGTACAAGTTAAGAGGAAGCAGAGATGAACCCAACCTTACCTCACTTCCTCTTCCTTATTAGTCATTTGGGCTTTTTATAAGAAAGCATGAAAATGCTTCAGCTTTAGAGCCAAATGCACTTGATGTAGAAATCTAAAGGCATTTGGGGGGCGGAGGGGAGATTTCTGCATCCTTAATTTCATCCCTTAATCCACAGTTTTACACAACAAACATCAGAAGAGTTCCTTAATTGTTCAAAACCAATTAGCTGATCTCATCACAGCACCATTCAACAGGAAAGATGGGACTTGTGGTGTTCTGGGGAAGAAAAGAAAGAAATTTCCTTGAATTAAAATCAATTAATCAAGTGTATAGTTTCACTATTTGCCTTCCAGTCAATATAACTAACCAAAACTAGAGGAACAGGGTTAAAATCTATGATTCAATACCTGTCCCAAATTTCATCTGGCGTTAAGTGATAAACAGATAAAGATCTGTAAAACGCTTCAGTCATCGAAAACAGCAGCTTTTTTATTTGACGTACTTTGCAACTGAAACTGAAGTCTTGGGATCTACTTGACTCAGTTGCAAAGCCCCTCTTCATTGATTATGACTGTTAATTGGAGGATTTCCCATAAGGAACAGATACATGAATGTGTGACTCACCCTGCAACTCCACATAGCCGCAGACGTGCAGAAGAGCAACAATTGGTAAAAATTCCTGCCATTGTGCCGGCTGTAATGACAATTCAAGCCCTTGAATAAACAATAATGACATTGTGGTTTTTGCCTGAAATCAACTTGTCAGTATATTGTGTATGGGATGTGCATATATGTGCTGGACAGCAGCATCAAGCTCCAGCCTCTTCAACAGTTGTAATTACAGTGAGATCACAAATGCATTTAACTGAATCCAAATGCATCTCTAATTAGTAATATTTGTAAATAATGTAAAAAATTAGAATATTCATTGAGGGACATTCATCAAAGGTATTCAGCAAAATCTTTTATGAAATTCGAATGTCTGTGTTAATGCTTTATTTAAAACATAGTTTTAAAAGTGTTTTTCCATTGGCTGGAAGTGGAAAAACATTAACAGAAGTCTAACCAAAACACATCTCTGTGTGGAATTAATATAAATGTTTTACAGTTACTGAAGCTCAGAACTTTTTAATAATATTCTAATTTATTAAATGGGTCAATCACTTAAACCCATTAATCATTTTAAGTGACTTGAGATGAGATTTGTTGGGAATTGATACAATGTAAATTAACTTCATTAGTTCCAATGACTGCTTGAAACCCAACAGAAATTCCAAATATTCTTCATGATGGAAAAGAAAGAAAACACAGTAATGATGCTTTAGTTGGGGTAAAACGTTCACACTCATACCAGTATGTTCAGGAAAAGCCACAATTAGCTGTAAAGCCAGCAAAAAAGGAGACAAAAATTCCTCCAACTAGCAAAACTCACTTACCTTCAATTCTGGTAACTTTACTTTCTTGTCCAATTTTTTACACAAGACACTCATCTTAGACAAGTATCAGGCAAACCCATTTTGTTTTGTACATGTTGAATAAAAGGTTACATAAAAGCACTGTAACCCAAACGTCATTTTCATTTCTTTCTGTTTAAGATCATCCAATGCTAGTACTGCTGTACAGCTGGCTGAAACAGGACGTTAAGAGGCACATCCCTTATTTAGGAACAAACTAGAGCAAATGTTATCTGTAATCCTGTTATACAAAGGGACAGAAAATCATTTTAGTAAGTTCAAAACATGCTTTTTTTTTTGTGTCTGTCCTCCTTTTACACACGAAGGCGGACAGAAACATTACCTTACAAAGGGGAACAAGAGAAGATACATCAACTCAAGTCCGTCACTCATTTTTCAATGAAACAAACCAACTCTAGAAGTGCAGCACAGCTAGCTTTAGGAGGAAATTAGAAGAGTGGTTATTTGTAACTGAAATGAACCATTGCTTTAGAAGTTTTGGAATTATTGGTTCCATTGTTTTTGACATGTAGCAACCACATAGTGTAATGACTATGTTCAGTAGTTTTCTCTAGGGGTGTTGCAAAGGAAGTTGCTTAAATATTAGCTCAAAAGAAAGTTTCATCCAGCCATGAGTCACATTATTGCCAGGGTTACAGGAAGCTGTGGATTAATTTCAACAAATGAACCTCTTCCTCTTTGTGCCTTAGTATAAAGTGTGAATGTTCTTTGACATTTGTTTTACTGGGTGCAGAAAATAAAATTTGACACAAGACACGTAAGCCTGCCATACTACTGTATTCCATCTTTCAAAAAGAAAGACAAGATTTAATATTACTTAACAATATGTTAAAAAGTAGCCAGACTGGCTTCAGTGTTAATACAATATACACTCTATAACATGTTGATAGTGTGAGTATTGTTCTTTTTTGATTTCATTCTGAAAGTATTGACACAAGCTGACTACAGGTCAAAAAAGAAAAAAAAGTAACTAATTTGACTCATTTTTTTAAAACAGAATTTAAAACCAAAGGAAGAACATTGTCAAGTATTACGGCTTCCTCCTTTCTATGAAATCAGATGGAGGCGGTGGAGGCAGAGGGAAGTGGAAACCAGCTAACCAAGCCTATTCCCTTGTCAATTGAGTGGATCAGATGCTGTGGAACGATAGGATAGTAAGCCACAAAATGTCAAATACACCTTTAATTCAGTAATTTCTCTTTTGTGTAGTTTCCATAGTCTCCTTTTTTTCAGAAGGAAACCATCCAGAAATAGTAAGCATCTTTTGACTACAGGTTTGCCAATGGCTATTTTAGTCAAAAGAAACCTTCATCTCAGACTAAAAGCACACAAGCACGCAAGGAAGATTAATCAGATGTGAAGTAGCATTTCATGATTCTTTTTGTGTTATTTCCATTTAATCTGTGCAGGTAAATTAGTCCAGATGGATTGGTGTTGGAACCACATAGGAACAGGAACAAAGCAAGGCAGCGTGGGTGTGATTTGGGCACAGCAGGAGAGAGATTCTGGAGGTGGAGGGGCACTATCGGGTCAGGGATGGAGGCTTTTGGGGCAAGGTTTCTTATAGCAATAAGGGTTCTAGTTGGTAGTCTGACATGTTAACAACACCCTTAGTGTGCAGCAAAAGTAGCTTTTTTCAAGCTAAAGTTCGACCAGTTGATGGAGAGCCGCTGACGGGTCTGTCTGGCAGAGTCCAAGCAAAATCTGAAATGCAGGAAAGAAAACAAAATTAAGAAAATAAAAAAGCAAAAATGTACCAAGAGAATCTTAGTAAAATGTTTTGTAGTAAAAAGTGTCAGTATTGAATTTTCTTGTAGCATACAAGAAAATCTAGAATTATTTAATGCCTAATTCTAGAGCACTACCATCAACAGATACCAGCCATGTTTCCATCAATATTTTTTTTAAAAGGTTTTGTTGTGGCCTTTTTTGAGAGTAGTTTGACAGATAACGGGGTAATGGGAGGAGGGGAAAGACATGCAACAAATGTCGGCAGGCCAGGAATTGAACCTGCGACCACTGCTTTCAAGGACTGAGGTCTCAATACATGGGTCGTGCTTTGCCCCTGCGCCTCCACAGCACCCCCGTTTTCATCAATATTTTTAAGTGCTTTTCAATGTATCACATTAGAAAAGGTTGATGGAAATGGCAACATTAGAAATGACTTCATCAATTTGCCAAAAAAATTTTTTGCGTTTGCTGGAGGCGGTTTTATTCTTTTCTGTAAGACTTCATGTAAAAATGGGAGCTGGGAACATATCTGACAATAAATCTAATGTATTTAAATTTAATTTAAAAATGTGTCTATTCCAACCATAATCCAATTACTTGGCTTCAAAACAGTCCTCCATAAACTCATCACAGTTATACCTTCTATTAGGTACATAAATGATACCTATAACTGGAAATGCTGGTAAAAAAAAAAAAAAGTCACAAGTGCACAGTCAGGAGTTATATTAAAATAAAATACCTTTTGAAATACTCCACCTCCCTCTCTGTCTCATCCATTTCTGTGCTATCAAGGTCGATGTCTTTGGGCAAGAAAACATCATCTGGAAAAGAAACAAAAAAAATAAACACAGATATATATTAAGAAGCTACATTGAGACACTTTAAGATTTTTTCTGCATGTTTACTTTAGTCAGCTTAGTTGATAAGTGTGCTGGTCACACAGTCACAACCCACACTGTGGCTTTACCACAGATAGACCAAGACACCAACCAGTGAGAAAATAGATGCTAACCCAGTGTTCAATTTAGAAATCCCTCTAATACAGAAACACTTAGTAAAAGCAGCAGATGTGGGAAGTTAAGTTTTTTATTCTGTGCGTGGTCCAGAGGGGTCGCACTGATCCCGTGTGCACTTTTATGAGTTTGTGTGTGTGTGTGTGTGTGTGTGTGTGTGTGTGTGTGTGTGTGTGTGTGTGTGTGTGTGTGTGTGTGTGTGTGTGTGTGTGTGTGTGTGTGTGTGTGTGTGTGTGTGTTTTCGGGAACTGATGGTCTGACAGGACAACCCATACTCCCCCGCTTCCCGGCCATCATCTGCTGTGTTCCTCCCTTTCCTTTCTTCATAAGAAAGAAAAGGGAGACAAAAAAATCAATTAAAATTGAGAATTAGTTATATATAGAAAAAATTTAGATTCAACATAACCATATGTTTTAAAAAACATTTTGAAAAATGCTGATACGGACCCTTTGTATGTTATTGTTTACAACTGGAAATTATGCACATGTGCACAACGCTGGAAGGCAAAAAAAACAATTTTTACATGCAGTGCATAGCCACTCTGCTGTGTAGAACAACTCTAGAAAAAAACACTTTTTTCTCACCCTGTCAGCTATGTGCAGACTTGTTGCCATGGCAACTGACAATGCCATTTTATGATTCAGGATGCAACACCAAAAAACAAACATTTACCAAACAAAGAACAGAACAGACCATGACAGTATTATGTTTTTAGGCTTGATGTTTATTTTGCAAATTATTAATACGTGAACGACGTGGTAGATTAGCTGCTGCTGTTAGCTAATCTAACACAACGGTGGTAGATTACATAATGTACACACCTCCTCTACTGATGAGCTATCTGTCAAGAGTTGAGTGGTCATTTTTTTATTTCTTAACTGAACAGAAACACAACAACTTCCACATCACATCTACATGATAAAGCTGTCCAGGTCAAGAAAAAATAACTGAACTACTTCCCTTTCCTGCACAATTTTGTCTTAAAAAATGTTTCTGACCTTGGTATCTATTTGTCTTAGCCTCGGCAATTAGTAGCAAAGCACTGCGTCCCTTTTCCTCTTACCTATCAGCCGTATTTGAAGATTTAGCGTGTTATATTGACAAGTTAACAGCTAAGACCAATTGTAGCCATCATCAGCCAGCAGTTTTTTGCCCTCCAGCAGGGAGTTTGGGATGGGATCTTGTGTGACGTCACACTGCAAGGGGTCCATATTGTGCTTTTCTAATAAGTCCAGCTTTCAAGGTGACTGCTTTAAGCAAGACACTCCACGTCTATGTGAGATTTTTACTTTGAATTAAAGTAGGTCTTGAGTTGTTGCTTTATGTCCCTAAAGTCAACTAGTGAAGTTGATGTTGAGTTGGCAGTGAGGAAAGTTTTGTATGCAATCTAAATCACTTCAACTGGTCAAGCCTGAACTAGATTATTTTACACTGTACAGAGATTGTCTATAGAGTAAGACTTGTTTGTGTGTGAAAACACAATAGAGGCAACATTTGAATAATTTTTTTTGTCAATAAAGACATTTATCTTGCTGATTAAATTCTGATTGGATCCAAAAAACCTCAAGGTTTCCCAAAACCTTAAGTTTTTCGTTTGGTGAATCTAATCCTGTGCACTGACTCGCCTGATGAATGAAACATGGTGTTATGGCCTACTGCATCATTTTGCTCTGGTTAATGAATCTTACTGACACCCACCTATTGAGGTGTTCATCTTGTCCCCCTTCTTCTTCTTGCTTTTCTTATTCTTGCCTTTGGGCTGCGGTGACTCTGCAGTGGGAGGTTTGCCGTTCTGTTGGTGCTCGAAGTGGGAAGATGGCGGGGGAGAGGGGGACGGGTTTGACATGGGGGGGCTTGTCCTGGCGTCCTTGATTTGGGTAAGGGGCTGTTCTGGTTGCTGCCTTTTTCCACTGACACATCTGCTGTTGCTCCTTTCCTCCCTGCGTGGTTCAGTGGTGGGTGTAGCAGCTGTGGTCTCAATGGGCCTGACTCGCGTCGCTTTGGTATCTGCTGTGGTGGGGGACGCGGCGCTGTTAGTCTTTGTAACCTTGTCCGAGCTCTTGGGCAACTCTGGGACTCTCATGGACACCGAGTTGCATGGCAACACTTTCCCTGACTGCTTGGCTTTACTCTTATAGCCAACGGTGGAAGATGTGCCATTGAAGAGGCTAACGGTGGAGTCGGGGGTGTGGGTCTTCTCAACGGTGCATCTGGAGCTGGGCTGGGGTACAGGTTCTAATCTGGCTTCTATCTGCTCTGGGAAGCGGAGAAGGTTTTGAAGCAGCTGCGAGTTTCCGTTCTGAAGATTATCTAGGACATTCTGAGCTGTCTGTTTGAGGGGCTGTGGGTTGTTTGGAGGGGGAGCGGTGTTCTCCTTTGCCTTCTCTTTCTTTTTCTTCTTGGCGGCACGATGCTGCTGCAGTTCCTGCAGCCGTAACAGTTCCTTTTGTAGTGCTGCCTCTTCCTCTTCCTGACGCCGCCGCTGCTCCTCAAGCAGCTGCTGCTCCTCCCTTTCGCGCGCTTCTGCCTCCAGACGAGCTTTCTCCTCCATCTGACACACAGAAAGACATCTGTGATGAACTGCACTTCCACATACAAATCTGAAAGACTGATCTGCATTGCATTTATCCCCCTTTACTATAATAAAGAGTAGAAATGAATAGTAAATGAATCCAGTCCAAGCAATTTCCTTGTCCAAGCAACAGCTACAAGAGTCAGCTGTTTTGTAGCAATACGAATCTTTCAGTGCCTAGTGATTCGATTCAATTCAGATTTTTAGGGTCACGATTTGATTCAGGAATGATTTTCAATTCAGAAACCAATTTTTCTATTCAAATGGTCTCGAGATTCAATTTCAATTTTGTGACTGACAGGATAAAAAGACAGTGTAAACAAATAGAAGATTTATTTAAAGCTATTCTATAAGTTCCTTAGTGCATCAAATTCCACCAGCTTAGATTAAAACAAAAGTAGGTTTTTGTTTAATTTTATGCAAAAAATTATGTAACTCAAAATACCAGCATACCAGATGTTGTCTGGCTTTTTTCTTAATTAAAAAAAGAGAAAATTTCCAGACTATAAAATAAGCAGATTATAATTGATTTTTGAGCATTTGTCCATTCAGAATTCAGTACTGTGAATTGTGATTCTATAGATTATTTTCTGCTCATGTATCTTTTGTGGCTCTAAATATCTTTTGTTCAGCTGGACTCGAGGCAAAAATGGCTTAGGGTTTTAAAGGTTGCTGACCTCTGCTTTCGATTGAAGCACAACTACGTCTTAGAACGGCTCAGTTCAGCCCAATGTTCACTCACTCAGAACAAAAGTAAACTTATCTTCAGAAAGACGAAGCTTATAAATATCTAAATTGAGGCAGGTTACCTTTTTTTGTTTATGTCTGGCTCGTTTGGCTGCCTTGGTACTAGATGCGGGTTTGTTGTCTGCACTGTTAATGAACTGGAGGAGGTCCTCCACCCGCCTGTGATCCTCCACCCCTCCGTCTCTTTCTATTACTGGCTGCTGCTCCTCACGCTTCGGCTGTTCCTCCTTGCGCTTTGTGAGACGCAAGCGCAGCTTCTCTCTCATCTCTGCATAATTCCTGCTGGTCGGAGCAGCTGGAGGCTGATAAAAAAAAAATAAAATCAGTTTAGAAAAGTAATCAAGAAACGTAACATTTTTCAAGGAAATTCATGTCAGCAGTTGCAGTAAATGGTGTTTATTAAAATTAGAGCTGTCAAAATTAACATATTAACTCACATTCTTTAACACTATCATTTTTTTTATTGTGCTTTTAACTGTACTTTTTGAACAGTCCATTTCAACTGGTCCTCTATGGAGCCTTACCCCGCCGTGCCCAAAGAACTCGCAGTAGCAGCAGTCACAGTACTTCCCTTCCTTCTGGTTGGTGGAGGTGGAGGTGGAGGAGCTGTGCTCGGAGCAGCTGTCCTCATCTGGACTCTCCTCTCCATCGTACGGCTGGTGTTCGTACGATCCGCTGCCTTCACACCGATGGCCTTCACAGTCAGGGTCACTGAACACATTGGGTTTCTTTAAGCATCTGCTTTACATTCAGAGTGTCACTGGTCCTGCACAGCATGAACTAAGACTCCTCTCCTCACCTGCAGACACTAGTTGGGGCACTAACCAGGCCGTCCATAGAGGGCGCTGGAGGTTCAGCAGGTGGGAGGCAAAGGCCCTGATGGGAATCCACAAAGTCTGGAGCCGGAGCGGCCATCTTTGGAAAGGACTGTGGGGTCATGGCAGGAAGGTGTGAGGCTGGTGCTGGGGGCAGGGTGGGGCCAGAGAGCGAAGGGAGAGAACTCAGTCCCATGGAGTTGTTTCTAGGAGCTACTGACATGGGCTGTCTGTGATCGTCTTTACCTAAACTGTGAAATACGTCGTCTAGAAAAAACAAACAAAAAAAATCTCAGAAATACTAGAAGGTTTTTTTTTATATAAAATACATTCTGACAGTAAGAAAACACAGCAGCTCTAACTTCAGTCTTAAAACCAACACTTTGTTCACTGTGATCGTTTATACTGGAATAAATACCACTGTGCAGTGTAGAGTTAAATAAAACTAAAAAAAATCTGCTAAAAATCAAAAACTTCAGTTGCCAACTATGGAGTGCTAACTAGAAACAACCAATCAGAGCCAAGAGCAGTATCTTAACACTGCCAATCAACATCTCATGTGGTGCCACTCACAGAGGGAGAAGGTGGAGGAGATTGGTCATTTCACAGATCGTCTGTCTCATAACAAACGGTCATGAAATGGTGACAGTTTTAACAAGTATGTAAAAACAACAAATTCTTTACATACTGCAGCTTTAAGGAGGGAAAAGTGGTGCTTCAAAGCTGTAGCAGTAGGTTACTGGATAATAAATCGTCCCAGAAATTATTACAATAAACTATAATATTCTCATTTTGAGACCATTTCCAACCGACATAATAATAATAGTGGCATATTAATCCAAGTGTACACTCAAAGATTAAAAAAATATAATCAAAGTTCTAAAGAATGTTTAACACCGGAACAAAAAAAACATTTGAAACATCCAAAATAAAAAAAAATCATTAAAATGTATTATTAAGTCTCTGTAACTAAACTTGGATTTGAAAAAATATTAATTGTTTAGCTTAGACAAGAAAAACAGGCAGCTTTTCAGCGACATTGAAAGGGATCATATATAACTATTTTCGTTCAACTAGAATTTATCAAGCTCGTTTTAATTTTTCATGTGATTAATTTGTTGCTTATGGTGAAAGGTCTTCACAATTTTCAATTTTCTGAGGGAGTCTTCCCAAGGGATCAATAAAGTACAAGTCTAAGTCTATGTGGTAATCAAGGTTCTGTCCGCCTTGACTGCTGTGTTTTTATAGATCATAAGGAGGCAAATCTAAGGAGTCGAAGGATGTGAACATTTTAGCAGCAGCCCCAGGCAGAGCTTTGGCCTGAAGGAGAGACCATGGTGCATTCTGGATGGTGAGGGACGTCTGCCCACCACTGCACCGGACAGACGTGGTACAGTACGGGTTGAACTGTTGCAGGATGAACTGATATGGTACTGAGCTGGGAGACGGGGGCTAACCTACCACCTCTAAAATATGTCCGCTTGAAATCTGGGGGAAATCATATTCACTCCATGCTGCTGTTTACTTTCAAGAAGTTATATATAAATTTGTTATAAAGTCTGCTACTGTGCAAGTTATACAACAAGTTGTTGCTAGGTAACCACAGAGTAAGTGAGTTAGTTTATGCCACCAGTGTAGCTTAGCTTACTGTGAGAGGTTAAGAGGCTAAAGACTTTCTTCTGCCTACATCTCCCACAATGCTATGTGGTTCTGGATTAGAGTTCTGTGAATATTCTATCAGACTTATTAACAACTGATAATGATTAATATCAATTGTTAAACTAAAAACAATCGATATTGAATATGTAGTGTAACAATCACATGACATATTGCTATTGGTTTACTGTCAAACCATATTCCAAGTTTGTGTTGGTGTCTGTTACGGCTTCACTGACTGGGTTTAAAATGGATTCCATACCTGCATGACATTTGCTGCTGCTGTGGGTTTATAGTTCATCCATTATCCAGAATAAAAAGTTCATAACAGTACAAACCTAACCTGTACTCTTCCTTCCTACATTACCTATAGTGTTGGGTCTTTTAGATGCTAGATGGATGGGTGGGTTATTACTTGACTGGACAGTGGTGGCAGTGCAGGACACGGAGGACGTGGCGGCGGATGTGGCCATCACCACCCGATTGGTCTCCATGAAGGCATCCTGGAAGTTGTAGAGACACTTCTTCTTGGCCCCAGTCTTCTTCGGCTCTTTGGCTTCTGAAGAGGAGCACGACGATGACGACGAAGATGACAACGACGAGGACAGCGACGACGACGAAGACGTGGGCAGGGGTGTGGGCAGCGGGGGATGCTCCCCCTGGAGGCCAATGGATGTTGGCGGCAGGGGCACATCGGGTAGCGGAGGTCCCAGCATTTCACCTGTGGACCACCACAGTCAGAGGTGATGACATGTCGATAGATAAGCTTGCAAGAAGCGCTACGGCTGGGCAGCTCACCTGGCAGACATTCGGGCAGCAGCACAGATGGATTCCAGCTCTTCATCACAGCAGCATCCCACAAATTTTCAAACTTAAGAGAGAGGCACTGTAGTGAGGTATTCCAATCGCCTGCCCCGCCTGTCCCACCAAAGCAGTTCTGGTATACGTGGTCTGGTAAGGATGTGCTGAATGCTGGCTGCTTGGCTGCTGAATGGTTGGATGTTGGGTTTGGGGGCAGAGGCTGAAGAAAGAAAATCGTTCATTAGCAGGAACCTTAAACATCAAGTTTGGATAAATTCGATATCAATGTCTCTATTGGTCCAGATGTTGCCAAACATTCCAGATCAGTTAATGGCGACAATATGCCACATCTATAAGGGCAGATCTATTCAGTCTTAAACTATGCTTTATTATAAATTATATTTAGAACTCCTTACTGCATTTTCTGAACCATTTGAAATGTTTATTTTTACACATTTCCCTCTAGTTTATTTTTTCACACGTTTGATCAAAGTAGTCAACCTACTGTTTGTGTTAATTTCAGTTTCTTTACTATTTATTTTACATTGGGTGTTGTACTCCAAATAGTTCTATCTTAAATTAAAGTTATATTTTTATGTTGGACCAAGTTTCTGAAGCTGTTGGGTGTTAAATGAGCTGTACTGATGCAGAGTTATCAAATATATTTTTAATTCAGTACATTTATGTCTGTTTAAACACACACATATATTTATATATATGTATTTTAGATCAGTTCGGCTGTTTTTCTGTTTCACATTGAATACTACAGTTCAGATATCTTAATCTCCAGTAAAAACAGTGGGTCAGCACGTCTTGACTAGCGTGGCTCTCACATGCTTTGGGCTTAGATCAGATTCAGGCTGTCCCCTTGTGGCAGAGGACGAAGCTACACTGACAAAAAGTGAAACCGAAACATAATAAAGCTCAATTTTGTTCCTGGCACCTTAAAGAAATCCCCAGAGATAAGGAAACAAATTAAATTCCCCTTCAAGTTACTCAAAGCCAAAATTAACCAAGTGTAATCAAGAAGGAAACATAAGCTAAAAGAGTAACATCTTCTCACCTTGTTGTGTGTGAGAGGTGGGCTGGGTGAGTAGAGTGTTGGGTGGAGGAGGGGCCGGGAAAAGTTCTGCAGAGGCAGATGGCCGTGGATGTGCGGGTACAAGTGGAGGGCAGGGTGTGCAGGGGGCGCCTTGCTGTCTGCAAAGAACTGGTGTCCAACAGTGGGAGGAGGCACAGCGTGGATCCGGCTGGGGGGCAGACAGGCAGCGGGGCCCGGGGCCGAGGGGTTTGGGTCCTGGTTGCACACATGGCACTCACAGGCATGCTGGACCTGTTCTACCTAAACATGGCATTCAATATTCACACTAACATTTACAACTGCAAAGTTTGTTCCTTGTTTTGTTATATAATCAGAATGTATCAGATATTTTTCTGGGATTTTGCTAAACTGATGTTTGTTAGACAGATAATCCTCTTAAAAAGTGTTTTCTGCAAATGACACACATAATGACCTTGATTACAACAGGGCCATACAAAAGAAAGCTCCTGAAGTGTTGCAATACCTGTTGATGGCTGTACGAGGGTGGAGGACTGGACGTTTTTCCCAGGGAAAGTACTTCCTGCTTCCCTGGTGGCTCCCCACCAGCCTGAATATTAGCTTCCTCCTCATCGCCCTCTGACGAGCTGCTGCTGCTGGTAATCTGAGGAGAATGAGGAAAAGTAGTTGACGGGAAAGCAGCGGAGTTCCCTACCTACCATTAAGCCATTATCAAATGAGAGTGGCTTCTCATCATCCAGAAACACAGAGCAGAAGTTCACCACTGATCTCACCACCGAGATCAGTGGTGATCAGTAGTTTTGCTGAGCAGAAAACTCACCCCTGGCTTCAGTGCTGGGTTGACGCCATCCCCGTTGATGTTACGGTGAAGTCCGTTGACAGCGGCTGACACCACGCTGCTGTCCTCATAGCTGTTCATGGGGTAGATGTTCCTGAACTTATTGGACACTGGAGGCACTTCATCATCATCACTAATACTACAGAGAGAGAAGAGAAGTCAGACTGAGGTTTAACTGTTGTTTAAATGTAAATGCATAAATAATACTGAATACTTCCTAATAGGGCAACACTTTATGAACCACACAAAGCATGAACTATTTTATCAGAGTTGCAATACTGCAATAATTTCTATTTCCATTAACATCCTTTTCCCTGACGGGGTTGGGAGGTGCTGGTGCCTATCTCCAGCTAACATTCCAGGCGAGAGGCAGGGTACACCCTGGACAGGTCGCCAGTCTGTCGCAGATCAACAGAGAGACAGACAAGACAAACAACCATGCACACACAAGTGCACACACACGCCCTCCCACCTGGGGAGAATTTAGAGATACCAATTAACCTGTCTGTGTTTTTTTGGACTGTGGGAGGAAGCTAGAGTACCAAGAGAGAACCCACACATGCCCATGGAGAACATGCAAACTCTGTGCCAGGAATCAAATTCAGGACCTTCTAGCAACAGTGCCACCAACTGAGCTTTTTTATTTTTATTTCACCAATTCACAATTTTGAGTTTAGCTTCATAACTTCTTGTGATGTCAGCCCTGCCTGGGCCCACTAAAGTGTTTCACTGCTTTGTATTTAGTTGAACTTTGACTTTTTTGTCAATACCCTAAAGGTATTGAATAAAGGAATAAGGAATAAAAAAAGTTTAGAAAAATATATTCTGTCCTTTGCAATTCCTTTTTTCAGACTAGATCGAGGAAATATTTCTATTCAACTCAGAAATCAGATTTGGTACGAGAAACAAAGAAAAAAATAAAATCTAAGATCTTGTTTTTAATATCACATACTTTTGCGAGTTTTTATAACATTCTGGACATTTTAACTCATTCTCCTTAAAACACTTGTTCAGAAGTCAGATTTCAGGTTGACAACCACTTACACACACACACTGATAAAGGGTCCCAGGTTTTAAAAAATCTGGATCAATATTACAATTTCTTGCACTAATTATCAAATTAGGACAAATTCTACTGTGTACTTTCAACACTTATTCTGCTTAAAACAAATACCATATTTTCCAGACTATAGAGCACACCTTACTTTAAGCCACATCTTACACGTACATATATAAGCCGCTCTGTGCTTTACGCTGCTGGTATCTCCGTCGCACTCGGTTTTTCACAAGGACGCAGCAGAGGGCTGCATCCTTAATAAATCTGCTACTAAGGATGCAGCCCAGCATTTCCAACGCCGAACCATGGATTTGTTCACGCCGAGCATACATGGCTCCATTTGACCTCCAGTAATGACAGATCGATAGCCTTCTACTTAAAAGCAGCATCTTTTTCTTTGTGTAGTTTTCATGATGACAGGGTATGAGTTTGAAGAAATTTCTTCGTCGTGCCTGCTGCTAGCATGTGATTGTTCTAAATGAAAATCGGCTCTTTCTTCTTTGATTTCCAATTTTGACTTCCAAGGATTCACTTTCTGCTAAAGAGCCCCATGGCAGTTGAAGAAAAATCCACAGAAAAGCCTCACTGGGCTATAAGCCGCATTGTTCAAAATGTGGGAAAAAAGTAGCGGCTTATAGTCCGAACAATACAGTAAATTCCATACTTTTGACAGCTGTGTAGCAACAATATTATAAGTGTAACTGGCTTGCTTACAAGGTGCTGACATCCCCTTCAGGTAAGATGAGTCTTGGATGCTGCTGAACTGTGATGGGTGAGCTGGAGTTTGAGTCAGAGGCCGAACTGCCCGAGGAGAGGCTGGGGGGGTGCACCTCTGACAGGTAGTCCCGATGTGGCTCCCCCTGGAGGGGCAGCTTGATGTGGAGGTCCTCGGCGATGGATGAGTCCATGATTCCACACGTTAGGATGTGGGAGAGGCTGCAGTCATCACATGTGCACCTGTTGGAGAAGCAGCGGTGTTGCTTTTGGCTAACTAAGATTCCAGACTGGAATCTATGTTTCCATTGAAATGAAGATGGATTCAGGTATTTTGACCTGTATTGTATAACAGATAGTCGATGATGGAAACCTACCGTCTTCTATAGTTACAGTTTGGACAATCTGGAATACTAAGACGAGATGAGAGCATCCTCATAGTGTCTGTGAAGTTGTTTTCTCCAGTGGAGGGCTTTTTACTGTTGGGTTGCTAAAATGACAAAAATTATATTCAAAATTGCACTAAAAAGTAGATTTACCTCCAACATGACAGGCTCAAACCTGAATAACCTACTTGTTCTTCAATAAACCTCCTCTGTTTGAAGAACTCCCAGTCCTCCTTTAGCATTCGCTGCTTTGTTTTTAAAGTCTTGATAAAATCAGAAATGAAATCAACAAGAGTTTAGGATTAATAAAGATGGACAAAAAATCTTGTCAGTAAATTTTAAACTTACATTTTTGCTAATCAAGGACTTGTGTGGTTCTGTTTTCTGGTTGGTCAGACTCTGGCCTTCCACCTTAAAAAGTAACTACAAACAAAAGACACAAACACTCAGAATCAGAATCTAAGAATCTCCCTTTGCCACAGTCGTTGAAGCCAATCTTGTGACTGATTTGTTGGGTGACTACCTGCTCATCGACATAATCATCAATCCTCTTTTCACACTCCTGCCACTCAGCAGCCACAGAAGCCAACTCCTGCTGTAGCTCCTGGTATCTTTCCAATAGCGTCCGATACATGTCTTCATTATACGAGTCATGAGAGGCTGTACCATGTCTGGAAAAAACAAAGTTTGACTTAAAACGGCATTTAGTAATATATCAAAGACGTTGCACATTTGAAAAGAAACTGGTCATTCTCATTATAGTCAGAGTCACTGTATGTATTTTCAGACAGAAACAATATCTTACTTCAGCTGTGCAATAAGTGCTGGTAAACTGTTTTGCAGAATCGGTTCAGAGAAAACGAGGTTCTCAAAAAGGTGCTTGTTGTGCAGCTCCCATGTCACCTGAAACTTCTGCAGGTGTTCATTCTCCTGGAACCAAAAGGAGAGGAACAAAGTGTGAGGAGGGAAAAGAGCCGTCAGCAGCCAGCATGGTGAGCAGCCGGAGGAAAACTAACCAGAGTGAGGAGGAAGCTGCTGATGGTGCGTGCAGCCTGACACAGGGCGTTGTACTCCTCCAGCAGCAGAGAGACGAACTGGTGGGCCTGAGGAGGACCCTGAGCTGCAGCTACTGCGCCCACTGGAGGCCCTGCAGGCTTGGAGCCTCCAGAGAGGTGTTTCAGAAGACGCACCTTCATTTCTAAGACGTATTCTCGGGCCTGCTGCTCCAGCCGTTGGTAGAGCTGATATGGATCTTTCACACAGAGCCTGCAGCAGCAGAACATTAAAATGCTTAATCTGCTTAATTTTTTTGAAAGTTATATTTTGAATAATTCTTTGATTCTTTTTTTTTAAATTAAGAAAACCAGGCTGCTATGCTGGCTCAACATTGGCAACTTAAGCTACAGAATTTTATGCACAAACCTTCATTTGGAAGTTTGATATATTCTATATATATAAAAAATATATATATATATATATATACATAGAATATAGAAAAATATATTCTGTCCTTTGCGATTCCTTTTTTCAGACTAGATAGAGGAAATATTTCTATTCAACTCAGAAATCAGATTTGGTACGAGAAACAAAGAAAAAAATAAAATCTAATGATACAGTACGGAACCTTATCCAGTTGTTTTAAATAAATGTATTTGTTTATACTGACTTTTACTCTAATCAGTCACATCATTTAAACACACTCTCGACCGCTTGGTAGAAAAATTGGTTTCTGAATTAAGAATGGTTTTCTGACTGAAAATCGTTTCTGATTCAAATTATGACTAGAAAACAGAGTTGAACGGAATCATTAGGCAGTCTTTGTTCAACAAAGGCTTTTACAACTCGAGAGAGACCTCTAGTGAACAAGCACAGACACTGTTCTTATGCTACCTGTCCACCAGCTCCTTCATGCCTTCCTTATCCCTCTCCAGGGGCTGGTCCTGGTCGTCTGCTAGTGGGGTTCCCGTCTGCCGGTAGATGCAGCGCACCAGGTAGCGAACCTCAGACCAGTGGTTCTGCAGCTGCTGCGACTCCCGCTCCGACTCAGCAGAGATCTCCCTGTTATTTGAACAGGCTCAGGTAAAGACCAATTACTGGGCTCGCTGTATGGAGAACTCGTTGGCCTGGGGCCGCTCGGTGTGAACGTACCGTCTCTCATTGCAGGTTTCACAGCTGCACACGGTGTCAGGAGGCATTGGAGCAGCGAGGTCGGGCGCAGGGAGCATGGGTAGTGTAGGCGCAGCAGTACTGAACCTGTCTGCTATGGTTGCAGTCTGAGCCAGGGTTCCATTACTCACAGGCATGTGCAGCAGAAAGTCCTGACTCTGTCAGACATAAGTTCACATCACAAGAAGCTGTAAAATGGAAATTCTTTCTGACTTTGTTTGGAAAAATTGCATTTAAACCCATTTTTTTTAGAGAAGCTAAATGCATATTAATTTGTTTTCCTCTAACCGTGATTAAAGGGCCAATTCAATGTTGATCACCATTGCTGTTGATCATTCTAGATTTTTTTACAGCAGCAGCTGCAAATGAAGACAGCTGCATCATTTTTCCTGTTCTGCCTGAGAACCAGACTTAAGAATGTTTAACAACAGCTGTGCAAGTCAAGCTGAACACAAACCGGCATGCAGGAGTAAATTCTCTTTATACATTTTTCCTAATTTTGTAGCTTGTAATCTCCTGGACTAATCACCAATGCAGTCGGACAGAGAGAGGCAAATTTATTTTTCATCTATTCTTTAATTTCTTTAGACTGAGGCATGCTGTGTTGCTTTTCAACCAACCATGGATTCTAATAACTTTCAAATAGGGCTGGTTTGGTTTCGTTTACTTTTTCTCTTTAATAAATAAAATCATTTTAAAAATAAGACTGTATTAACTCAAGTCTTTGGCATAAAAAAATATTTGATGATCAGAAGAAATATAAGGAAGAGAAACACTTGTATAACCATGTGGATTACTGTTGGAAGACTTAACAATTCAGCTGTCCTTAAAGTGTACTCACCCCTAACGACTGCTCCAGAGTCGAACGTCTGTCTTCCTTCTCCACCGTGCGTCTGCAGTCGGAGCAGACCCACAGTGGCAGCTGGAGGGCACTGGGGGTGTTAGCTGGCTGCGCCGTGCCGTTCTGACCAGAGATGCCGGCCTCCGAAGACACAACGCTGTCTTTACGCTCACATCGGCACAGGAGGCAACGATCTCCAGCCGTATACGGCGCCCGCTGGTTAAGGCCGAATGTGAACGGCGTCTGAAGGGGGCCCACATGTCAAGGAGAAGAGACCAAAGAAAGTACAGATTCATTTTGAATAAACGACTATGTGGTCAAAATCTTATGAACAGGTATGGGTTGAAGACCATTCTGTTAATTTTTTTTATCTCGTTTAACACACCACCACCACCAAAAAAAAAAAGTCACCATAAACACATGGTATACAGTCTTGCAGCATCAACTTTAATGCCTTAAAGTTGACCTTTGTCGCTTTAAAAATGTCCTACCCTGCCCAACACTCAGTCTTCAGTACGTCATCACAACAATGCTTCTCCATGATGCCGTTTACAACTGTTCTTAGGGACGTTGTACTGAGAAGTAGTTTGTATGATAAATTCAGCAGACCAGCAGGAGTTTGCTAATTGCTGCCACTAGTCTGAAGGAGCTGTGGGGAGGAAGCAAAGGAAAGAGGGGCTCTGTGGGGAGGGAGCTCGACTGGACTGTAGTTCCAAGGCAGAGCTTTGGGTAAACAGACAGAAGTTTGTATGAACAAGTGATTAGGAACCTCTGAATGGCTCCAACAGGAGACTCAATGATTCCTCAAAAACAGATGAATGAGTCACAAGAATATCGCAGATATGTTTTTATGAAGGAATGATGCAACACAACATAGAACTAAAAAAAAGTTGGTTTTGCATAATACCACTCCTCTTCTTTTATACTGTGAATTATTTTCATAACAACATTGGTTCAGCAGAGATTTCTTCTAATCCTCATTAACAGCAGGTGTGCAGCACATAGAGAGGAGTAACCCAGCACTTGAGCAAACAAATATGCAGAGTTAATCACAGTGATCACTGCAAGCTGCTTCACATCATTTGATTAGTAACAGCGGTATATTTACTTAATATTAAGTGATGCAATTTTACCTGAAGAACTCCGGAGAACTCTGCGTTCACCGGTCCTTCTGCAAACTGAGGAGTAACGCTGCTGTTCACTTTGACCTAAAGTTAAACAAGCAGACATCATTTACAACTTAGGACTTTCTAATAGCATACAGAAAATTGTGTACAAGTAGAGAAGATCTGATAGTTTTCGTTGTTGGCATTGATCGTTTGACTTTAGATCTGTTGTTGTTTAGCCACGTTAGGCTATATATTTTTGCAATTGAATTGCAACAATGTAATTACTGTATGCTAAAATTATTATGAGATTTCAGACTCCTCTACAAAATATTACCTAAATGACTATAAAAATATACATGTATTTACAAATTGAAACAGAGCATCCAGATGTATAGTTTAGGACTTTTTACATAAACTCCTTGTAGCTGATTAATAATCATCTACCAAATCACCAGATTAACTCATCAATACAAATCAAGTCCTGTTCGCTGACATTTGCATCAAGAAATACAATTTTAACTTAGAATTACAGAACAAAACACTGTTACATTTGGATATCATAATCAAAAATTATCAGTATGATAAAAAAAACACAAAGCTCATTTTTATTTTCTGTTTTAAAATAACACTTGACGAATGTGGAAAGCTAATGTGCTTCTTTAAGTTGAACACATCATGCTTTCAGCTGGCTCTACTCCAACCCAGACTGCTTATGAGCTTCAAGCTGTCTTTCAGCTCATCAATGTACGGGTTCATATTGGTTCCACAAGTTGATAAAACCACAACAATATTTTTTCCTTCCACAAATCATCCCTATTTCTTACATAATTTTGGTATTTACACCTCTGGGCAGACCTTATCAAGGGAGTATCATCCAATAAGGCTGAATAAAAGCTTTTCTTTCATTTGCATATTGAGCTTTTAGCATAAATCACAAAGGCTGGTCAGCAATTTTTTTTGCGGAATGGCCAGTTTTAATTTTGGAATCTGGAAAAAATATGTTGTTTTTAAAATAGGAAATGGTATTATCAATAAAATTCATTATATGTGTATTATTGCTAGCAGAAATATTATTTATCAAATCACTGTCGCAAATTGACTTTCTCATCACATAAATAATATTTCTGCTAGTAATAATAATAATCAACAAGAAGAATAATACTAAACATTGAAAATGCAGGATATCTTGCATGGTACTGGCTTCATTCTCAGAGGAATCATTTCAGCATCCAATAATACTTTGAACATATCACCAACACGGTTAAATAAAACCAGGATAATACTGACAAATGTGATAAATTTGTTCTGCATAACCATCGAACCCATGTTCTTATATCCCCAGTACGTTTTAATATTTTTAAAATATTAAAACATATTGGTCATAGCCTCAACTTGTGTGGAAGAGTTGTCAGCTCTTTTTAAGTCTTCTGTGACTACAGCTGCCTTTGTAAAGGGTGGAGTTTGCACATACATGATGTTGACTCAGACTTGTTTTATTTTGTTTATCCATTTAATGTTAATGTCCATCCTCCAGTCTGTAATGTTGTGACATCTTGGTGAGACATTCTTAAAAAAGACATTAATCTTGAGTGACTTCCCTTTCAAACAAAGGCTAAATTGATTAAATAAACAAAGCTTTGGCTACATTTATGACTTGTAGAACTACTAATGCTAACAAAGTAACTTTTTTGTAAAATTGGTCAGTTGCACAGCTCTTAGAAAACAGTAAGTCACATAAGGTTTCTTATTGTTTACCTGCTGTACACGACATACAAATGCTTATTTAGAAATCTAGGGTTGGACAAGTAGTTATTCTGTTTCCTTAGTGGCCAAGCCGAGTTAAAGACAGGCTTTTATACATAACATAAAGCTGTAAAACAATCGAAAGCCGAAGGGAACCTGAGTTGTTAATGATGTTAGCATTAGCTAGCATTCATGGCTAGCCGAAACCCAGCACACAGTAAGCCACCTGCGTTGAACCTAATGATACTCCCTAATAATCTTAGCTAATCTCTACCAACGCGGACTGTATTGGCTCAAATGAAGGTATTCTTAAGTCCAGGTTGTTGTCGATGCAGCCAGGATCTCTTAACTTTAGCCAGGGTAAGAAGTCAGTTTTCGGCCAACAAAGTTAGCATAATGTTTACGGGTATATGTCATAAGAAAATAAAACTTGTGAAGATGTTAGACAACAAGGTTTAGATATGATTACTGTTTGCCCAAACATGACGGGGATATTAACATGTAATTAAACCAATTAATTACTATCTACTCTGCATTTGTTACTTAGCTGGCAGCCTTCCTAAGGATTGGTTCTGGGCCCAAATCAGATGTGTCGTTGATAACACTGTTAGCTACTCACTGCCGTTTTGACATCTATGTAGATACATTCTTACCTCTCCGTTCATGCCCGCGCTGGACCCGATATTCCCGTTGCCTGTACTCCCAGATGTGAGGAAGCTGACGACTGAGGCAGGTGTTGATGTTCCCGCACAGCCCAGGGCCGGTGGAGCCCCGGCCTTGCCACTGCTGCTGTTGCAGACAGCACTGCAGCTACTGCCACCGCCCCGCTTGTTCTTCCTGCGTTTAGCCCCCCGTTTAGCATCGGTTGGACTCATTTTCTTCAACAGAAGAGGCAAGACAAGTTGCCGTCCGGACTTGGCAGCGTCTCGAGCGGAATGTCTGGAAAAATTACACGGTTATAAAGTCGGGAAAGCGATTCGGAGAGTCCCAAAACGACAGAAACCGAGTCCCAACAAAGTGCAAGCCGACTGCATAGATTCCAATATGGCCTCTAGCCGGATTGCTTCAACCAGACTCAGCTTGCGTCAAGACGCAACGTGCGTAACCCACCCAAACAGTTGTGGGAAATTGAGTCCATATTTACGAGAAGGAAGTCTGATATGAAAACCCCTCCAGAAAAACAAAACAGCTTAATTAAGCTTCTCATGTCTTATGTATCGTTGAGGGACTATTTTTATTTTAGAAAAAAAAATTGTTTACAGCCCTTACTCAATATATTTTAAGTTTTCTAAACAAACTGAAAACAAAAAGCATCAGTAATGTTTTACGTGTTCATTGAATGATATAAACGAGGTCTCTATTTTGAAGGTAAAAAGGTGAGGATTTATTGCAGGTCATTTAAATTTATCAAACACAATTGTCAATGCTTGCTAATGTGAGTTTCTTGATGCTCGTTATGATAGCAGTATGTAAGTTGTTACATTACATGCAAATGATGAACTAGTGATAAACATACATTTAAATAATAAAATACCCACAACACACGAGCAGAAGGATCCAATTAAAATAAAAACAGGAAAAATATAAAAAGTATAAACAAATGGCAACTGCCTCAAACCTAGAGATTGTTCCAGCATTTCTTGTAGAGGATGTTTTTAACAATTTCATCGTCATGCTATGGGATTTGTTTTCTCTAGATGGTAGGTAGAATTATGAACAATTCTTCACATCAGTCTATTCTAACCCAAAACCTTCAGGAAACCTGTATTATTTCCGATTCACAGTGACTCCAAGAATAGATTCAAATTAATCAATCAATTGTTTCACTAGAAGAAAGTTACAGCTCTGAAAGGAACAAAACAGAAGATTTGAAGAGGTGTACAGAAGAGGGTTTGTCACTGTAAATCTCAGTAGTATGGGAAGTCGGGTCTCTGGTGGTCCAGATCCTCAGTTCCTTAGTTTTTACATTTGTTCTACCTCAAACTCACAGACTTGGCCTCTATAAGTCCGTTTTTTAACCTCCCTGTATCAAGTTCAGCGGCATGTGTCAGCATTGCATCAGGTTGAGTGGAAGTAAATATTTAAATTCAATAGATCCAGAAGTAAGCTTGAAATCAATGCTGAGTTTGAGAATATTTTTAAAGAATCTGTAGCAATTTCAAACTCTACATATGCTGTGCTGTAGAAAACTAAACTAAAGGACATGTAACTCTAACTGATTTAAAGCATGCTTTAAAAAGTATGCAATGAAAACCATGCATCTTTTATTTTCCAGTTAACAATTATCCCCTCCTTTGTGTTATTTTTCTTCATATAAACTCTAAATAAAATACATTCAAGTTTGTGGTAGCAACATGACACAATACAAGCAAAGGTGAGGCTGTACAGTACTGTAGTGCTTGTAGAATATTGAAGTCAGTAAAAAAACTAATCAGGGTTAAAATATTTATGCTCCAGGTGTGAAGATGCCTTTATATTTAATAAAGTTCTTTTCTTTTATTTTCTTTTATTTTATTTTATTTTTTTTTTAATTTGCGCTGCACAGTGGCGCAGTGGGTAGCGCTGTTGCCTTGCAGCAAGAAGGTCCTGGGTTCAAATCCCGGCCCGGGGTCTTTCTGCACGGAGTTTGCATGTAGTTTGCATGTTCTCCCTGTGCATGCGTGAGTTCTCTCCGGGTTCTCCGGCTTCCTCCCACAGTCCAAAAACATGACTGTCAGGTTAATTGGGCTTTCCAAATTCTCCCTAGGTGTGAGTGTGTGTGTGCGTGGTTGTTTGTCCTGTTTGTCTCTCTGTGTTGCCCTGCGACAGCCTGGCGACCTGTCCAGGATGTACCCCGCCTCTCGCCCGGAACGCAGCTGGAGATAGGCACCAGCACCTCCCGACCCCGTTAGGGAGAAGGGTGACGGAAAATGGATGGATGGCTGGATGGATATTTTTATTTGCGATGAATCCTGAAAGCTAGAGTTGCCAAACTGCAAAGAGCATCTTCCATCAACAGGGGGAGCCCGCGTACTTCAAAGCTTTTGTTCTGGTCATAATAGCTTTGTGGGCCTGCATTAGTATTGGAGTCTTTCCGGGGTCCAGACATCAGGTCTGCCTTGGTTGAGCGTTAGGAACCACAGATGTCCAGGTAGTAGTTTATCCGCAGAGTTTGCATTATCAGTGTGCGCAACAGCTTTCAAGAGAACGTCTGGTTTAGGAGGAGAGGCAGCGCTTAAGGTTTCAGAGAACTGCTGCGACGGCGAGCAGTTCGCAGCTAATAGTTAGCCGCATCCGCAGAGAGGTAATGTCTCCAACTTTACAGCGTTTGTCATTCCTCTGCTGGGCTTGGTATCCGTTCCAATCAAAAATATATTTCAGTTTTTAGCCAGGTAACATGCTTTAGTAGACGTTTTCCTTGAGTTTGTTGTCTGCTATTTAGCTGCATTAGCAGCATGAAGCGTCAACGTTTGCTCGTCAGACCTTCACCTTAATTCAGATGTGTGGGCATGAGTGTTTTACTCTGATACGTTTCTTATATTAGGCTATTGGTTTTAAAATATATTGTGTTTGGCTTATTTGAGGCGATCACTTGAACGAAAACAGGACGATTCTGGATCGAAATAGTACTAATGGTACTTTATGATACCTTCGTCACGTGACTGTGCTGCAACAGGCGATCCACCCAACCTTACCAACTATTGAGTCTCTTCCGGGGTGTGAGGCTGTTACACAGAGGAACAAACACTACGTGCTACTGTTTAATTGTAATTTAAATATACGGGATGATGGGTTGCTAAAATACCTTAGTGTGTGCAAAGGTTTTCAGGAACTATTTCAAGGGACTGTGTTGGAGATTGCATTTCACAGATGTTAATATTTATGCAGAGTTTACAGATTTAAGGAAGAAAAATAATAAAATAAAAGTTACAGATTTGAAGGTAAGGCAGCTGACATTGGATTTCTGTATGGTCACAGTTGATGAGACCTGATGTAATTGTTGCCCTGATTGTTTTAAGAGCGTAGGAAAACCTGACTGTGGCTTTGAGCAGATCTCCTCTGCAGGCTGAGCTGGCCTTGTTGGCTACAACTACCTTTATTTGGTGGTGAACCAAATATTTGCATAGCATAACTGTTGGATTCCACCTTTGTTGAGTTTAGTGTTCATACAAGAAAGTTCTTGAATATTAAAAAAATATAAAGTCAGAAGAGTATGGTGTGCATTTGTTTTTAGCTCCCTCTGAGTAGATTTATAGAACTACATTCCACTGTAAATTGAGACTGATTAGTTGGAGAGAGTCTGTGAACAGAAGTTTTCAGTCTAACCACAGATTATTTAAGAAAGAGTGTCTTCTTAAAGTCTTCTCAGAAAGCTTCTATCTTAGCCTGATCGCTCCTGCCGAGCAGCACTAACTTCAGAGTGATTCAGTCAGCAGCTGGGAGTGAGGAGACTACAGAATTTGTTTTAGTAAGGAGTTGTGGTTGACCCCGTTGCTAGGAGTGCTCCTGGGCTCTAGGGACAATGATTGGTTGATACATAAAACAAAATAAGACACTAAAACAGCCCTCCACCGCTGTATTGAGCTGATAGAAATTGATCAGTCATTGTAACCAGACTGTATTAAGAATAGTGTCATAATCACGAAACTATGCAAAATTGATGAATTGCTACAGCATCACAATGTTGATTGTGCCTTATTTTAAATAAAAGTAATCTTTGGTTACACTGTCATTTAATTTTCACAGAATCTCTATTAGAAAAATGGTTTCTTAATCAAAAATTGTTTTAACCTAAAAATTGGAATTGAATTGCTGGACACTGAAAGATTTGCATCTCTCCTACAGATCACTAACTCGTTAAGTTGTTTGTGTGTGTGTGTGTGTGTGTGTGTGTGTGTGTGTGTGTGTGTGAGACAGCAGGGAAACGAATTAAGCATGCAGGACAGCGAGTCCTGAGAACCTCTGGGTTACGTTCAGGACAGACTCTCCCACCTGAGCTGAGCCACTGCAGCTTCTATGAATAATGTTGTTGTTGCTGGGCTTGTTGTCACCTGAAGGCGATTTGTTCATTGGGTTTCTTCTGGGGTGTTAGAGTAAAATGGATTGAATCCAAAAGTTTTTCAGGTTTTTTTTAAATTCAGGAATATTTTAAAGAAAAGTGTCATTTTTGCTTCTTTTTTCTGTAGTTGTAACACAAACGTGGAAACATCGAAGGGGTAGGAACACTTTCTAAAGGCACCTTTTCTCACTACACGGCGTTATTGCTAACTGCAGATGTAGCGATCCAATATTAATGTGCATCTGTTCCGATATAGAAAAATAATTTTCATGACGTGTCATCAGTGTCAATGTACCAAATTTATTTTATGTTCTCTTTAGCATTCCTGTTTGCACTTGCAGAACCATTTGAAAGGTTTGTTTCAGTTTGGTTTTGCATATTTCACCAAGCAACCTAAAGTTTTTCTCAGTTTTTTTTAAAAATTATTATTACATTTGCTGTTATCCTCCTAATTTCACTGACTGAACAAATTAAAGTTGTGTTGCTTTTACATGTTTGACCAAGCTTGTCAAACGTGTCAAATAAATTTGTATTTAGGTACATTTTGTATGTTTAAAAAAAGAAATGTTTTAAGTCAGTTCATCTCTGTTTTTGGCTCGGCATCAGCTGATACTAAACCTCAGATATCTTGGTTGGTATTGAAAGTGAAAAAAATGGATCTTTTTGCTAAGTGGTTTTCCATCGTACGTTTGCAGTGCTCTGTGGGCGTCTTCATCCTGTCCTGTGTGTCTTGTTTCAGGGATGTCTGAAGTTAGTCTTGAGGCTGAGTCGGGGAAGACCTCAGCAGAGGACCCTCAGAGGGATTGTGAGGAGGCTGATGAAACAGAGGAGAGTTTGAGTGAGGATGTGCCTCCAGAGGTAGCACCCAGTAGCAGGGGAGGAGAGGACAAAGCTTATGTACTGTATGAGATCGATATTAACAGTGATGAAGAAACCGCAGAGTCGTGCAGTAAGGATGCTCAGGTGCAGGACGAGGGTCCTCTGTCGAGAACCAGGGTGGGCAGCAGGGCTAAACTCCAGGTTGAATCGGCCGGAACACCAAAGGGAAACGGAGATTCTCTCTCTGAAACAAAGGTGATATTTATTTTTATTCATTATTGAAAATCGAGCCTTTCTGGCACTTCCTCTCTGCGCTCCAGCCTGTCGCGTTTTATTTCTTGGTTTCCAGTGATGGTGGCGGGCTCTTCCTGTTAAATCCATTCATTCAGTTACACATGATTGTGCTTCTTTTTTAGAAATGAATTATTAGGATGCTTTTGTTGCATATTCTGTCTTTGCTTTAGTCTGAAGTTGTGCGTTGGATTTGAGGTGCTTTGCTGGAGCTTTTGGAAGGAACCTGCTGATGTTTGCTGTGGGCTTGGTGGCATTCTTCCCAACTGGCAGGCTGTTACTCAGTGATGCGCTTCATGCATTTCTGCATAGAAGATCAAGTGTGCAGATTTTTTCTCTCTCTGTCTCATTGCAAACTGATTTAACTCTGTAAATGCATTTTATTGTGTTACAAAGTGTTGTAATTTAATAATCTCACCTTGCAACAAGTAATTATTTCTTTGCAGGTTTTTGCAGTGAATATTATAAATCCTTTAGCTTGGTTGCAGTGCCGCGTTTCTTGTTTTTCTGGAAACTCTTCGGACTGTTGCCTGATGTCACTTCAGGGTGCCTGTGCTAATTGCATTGACAGCTCCCAAAGATGCACCAATAAGGCTTTAACTGGCTGATTTAGATTTTTTTTTTTGTGACCTTCCCAATTATATTATCAATAAATGAAGGATTAAAAATGTGCTGCAGATTCTCAGATAAAGTAGTTTTTGATTCTTTAATAAATAAAGCTCATATCCCAAATACGTTTTTCCATTTTAGTTATCACACTTAAAAGTGCATCAACATACATAATATTGGTTTATGTTTATTGACTGAATATTTTGGAAGCTCTTAGTTTTGCTGCATTTATTTAAAATCGGAACATCTCCAGTGATCATGGGTCATTTTACAGATTCATTTATTTGTGGTTGTTCCGTTGTGTTGCAGTCCCACATTGTACAGTCAAGAGGTAGTATATGAGCATTTTCTTATTTTCTGACGTGGCAGGCTGGACAATGGGATTGTTTCCACCTGTCACTCCCTCACCAGTCTGGCTCGTCTCCAGGGCAGCGAGCTGTAGGGATTCAAACTACATCCTGTCACTTTACATGGCTCAGTCGATTGGAGCCTCTTTACCATTGTGTGTGTGTGTGTGTGTGTGTGTGTGTGTGTGTGTGTGTGTGTGTGTGTGTGTGTGTGTGTGTGTGTGTGAGAGTGTGTGCGCGCGTGTGTGCGTGCGCGCGTTGTCTCCTGTGTGCGTTGTCTCCAGTGTGTTTGACTTTTGAGGCATCACAATTGGTTGATGTTCCAGTCCCATCCTTTAAAGGGTTGCTATATAAAACAAGGCATGCATACCTAAGTATTAAGGCTTGTCACAATAATCAATAAATCAATTAATTGCATGATTAAAACAAAGTCAACAATTTCCATTAGTATGATTTATTGTTCATCTTTTTTTTCCCTCTTTCTACCAAAAACTGTATGCCAATAGTCTTCAGTTTGGTGGTTTGATCTTTTTGAAGGACCTTTCTGTGTACAAAGACTTCATAGTTAATTTTATGTTTATTTATTTAAACAAAACAACCGTCTTCCAGTTCCAGTGTTAAATGTTCATTAGAATTTAAAGTTTATTGATCTTTTAGAATGCATTCTTATTGTTTTGTCATTACCATTGTATTGCGTAACAATGGTCTCAAGACAACAATATTATTGTTTATCGCAATAACTTCTGGAACAATTTATCGTCCAGCAAAATTTATTGTAACCGGCCTACATGTACAGTTTAGACACATCTAATGAAAAATAAAGTTTAATAGCTACTTTACAAAACTTTAGTTACTTTTGTTTGTTCTTCTTAAAGCCCCTGAATGAGATAAAGTGGCGTATCAGACTGGAAGCAGTCTGATGTGCAGCATGCAGTCAGACAGGTAGAGTCGGCCTGACTGCATGCTGGTGTCCCATGGCCTTTTATTATGTATGGCTCCGTCACATAATACAACAGTCAATACACTTTGGCACATATGCTAAAATCAGCTCCTTGCTGATTTTAGGATCATTATTATTATCATTATTTTCCTTTTTTTAATGTACAGTTAAGATGTTCTTTTTAAATTGTTGGAGCAAAGAGGGGCATTCCTCTCAGATATTAAAGAAAATGTTATGTTATCATTTGAAAACTGACTGAGAATCATAAAGGTCATTTAGGGCTGCTGTGACTAGTCAACAAAACCAACATTAGTTTTACACGGCTTTTAATTGTCAACTTTTTTTTGTTTTGTTTTCTTTAATTTTGTTTAACAAAGAGTTGAATAGGTTTTTCATCAAACTAAGATTTGTGTGAGAGAGAGAAAAGCCCCTGGCTGCATTTTGCACCAGCATGTGTGCGTGTGCGTGCGTGTGTGTGTGTGCACGCCTCCACTGATTGGCTGGTTCCATCTGAGCAACATTTTCAAAATGAAGAAAATAATTAATATTTTATACACACTTAAAAGTGAATTTTGTTAAATGTAAGACATGTCAGTGTTGTCATAACAAATAAAATATGTTATGATGTATAACAAATTACATGTCGTATAACATTTTATTTAATAAAAAATGGATCTTGAAATAAAAAAAAGTTGGCTTTCAGAATGACTAGTATGAGACTGAACTTCAAATAAAAATGAAACTCCAAAGGAAATATCGCTGTCCTATAAGCAATTATATAGTGAGTACGGTAAATTCATTTGATTAGTCTGGTTTAAACTTGATTAGTTTATTTACTTTATCTTTACAGTTAGAAGTCATTGAAAGCTGGTGGCTGTAGGGTAAGTTTTTCTCATTAACACAGACAGGAGTCTCCCTCAGTTTACTGTGCAGGTAAAAACGATCTGGCCTCCAGCGTCTCTGGAGCTGAGCTGCTGTCGTCTCTTCAGCTGCTCATGCATGACTGTTGTGTTGCAACAAAACCTTGGATCACCCAAATACTCCAAAATACTTTAGACATGTAAATGACCTTTTCATGCAACAATAAAATGTTCAAATGTACAAAAAATTGTCCAGTGTAAATATTGATTTAAACACATTATTGCATCAAAAATTGGCCTGGTGGGAACAGCCCTACATGAATTATTTAGGGCTGAATTCTGTGTCTGTCTCAGTTCCCAATATTTGATTCAATCAAAGTTTATTTATTTATCTTTTATCCTGTACTGCTGATCACTTTATTTCATTCATGTACATTATATTCTGCGATCTTTAACTTTTTGTTTGGTTACTCATCAGTTCATTTGTTGCATAGGATCTTTTTTTTTTATATCAGACAAAAGCAGTGTTTTACAAATATTTTAGTGGATTAGAAGGAACAAAACCTCCAAAATGAAACACTTGGTTTACAAGACCAGGATCCTGTTACCCAATGATCTGGCAGCTATTTGAATTATTTACACACTGCATGAAGGATCTTATTCAGAGTTTACTGGCAGTCTAAACTGTTCATAAATACTTTTTCAGCCTTTTGAAGCTGCAGCTCTCAGAGTTAAACCTCATGGAGTAGCTTTAGAGTGTCATGCTGATTAGGTCAGTGTCCCAGTTTCCAGCTCCACACCGATTAGGTTGTGAAATTAAACCAGTCCTGAGTCTATAACTGGCATATGTAAAGTGTATGTAGCCACACCCTGTGGCTCTCCAGGGAGACAGCTCACAGATGTTTCAGAACAGTCTTTATTTTCAGACTCCATGTCTCGCATTAAGGTTCCAGCTGTAGAACTGGGATCTGTTTTCTAAGTTAACAGTCAATAGTAGCTTTCAGACTGTAGGAACTTTTTGTCGTTCTCTCATATTGTCAGACCCAGTTCCTCTTCTGTTTGTGTTCGTCACACAAATGGCTCCATTCAAATGTGGTGTTCCACTTTTCTAGGCTTTTATTGTTTTTAGCTGTCTACCCCTTTTTGAAAAGTATGTGAAGTTTATTTTATCTCCCTTTGAAGGATTTAAAAAAAAAAAATTTTAAATCAACCTTTAATTAGAATGATAGAAACTGTAATACAGTAGTCAATCTAAGTGATTGGTGGTAAGGCCTTGAATGCACGTTGGATGCTTCTATACCTGATGTTTGCTGTGTAAAAGGAAAACGTATCATTCTCTCTGCATGTTGCATCACATTGTCTGGTAATCAGCCAGTACATGTGCTGTAAAATATGGTAGTGCTGATAACTGACGCAGACTTTGGCTGGACCATAACTGGATGTCCTGGTCAACATTTAACACGACGATGAAAATCTCCTTTCAACCTGCTGGTTGATTTAAAGAAAGTTCCAGCTTCAGATGATGCATTTTTCAGTGCCTTGGAACTTTTTTTTTTTTGTTTTAAAAAAAATATTTTTTTTTTTTGCTGCAGTTGAAGCTGCATGTCCTTAAGGTCAGATTTTCATGGGGCATAATTGCCTTTTTTTTCTTGCCAGTAAACCCACCCACCAGAGCTGTGTCTCTACAGCTCCTCCAGAGTCGGCAAGGACATGCAATTTTTTATGTTATTTTTTCAAAGCTTGAAATCAACTTTGACAACTTAACCCTGTTTAATAAGGGTGCACTGATAAAGCTGCTCTGAATGTGATTGATTTTGGGGATCGGCAATCGGCCGACACTTGCAGCTGAAGCTGATCTTATCCCTCAATCTTAAATCAGCCTCTGTCCTCTGCTCTTCTGTGAGACGTCTGACTGACAGCCAGGCCCATCAGGTCACGTCTGCACATTTGCAGTTAATAGTCTCTCCATTGGTTTCTCAGCACGGGCTGCACAGTGGCGCAGTGGGTAGCGCTGTTGCCTTGCAGCAAGAAGGTCCTGGGTTCGAATCCCGGCCCGGGGTCTTTCTGCACAGAGTTTGCATGTTCTCCCTGTGCATGCGTGGGTTCTCTCCGGGTTCTCCGGCTTCCTCCCACAGTCCAAAAACATGACTGTCAGGTTAATTGGCCTTCCCAAATTCTCCCTAGGTGTGAGTGGGTGTGTGTGTGGTTGTTTGTCCTGTTTGTCTTTGTGTTGCCCTGCGACAGCCTGGCGACCTGTCCAGGGTGTACCCCGCCTCTCGCCCGGAACGCAGCTGGAGATAGGCACCAGCACCTCCCGACCCCGTTAGGGAGAAGGGTGACGGAAAATGGATGGATGGTTTCTCAGCAATATTCTCGCTATATTTTGTGACATATCAGACCAAAACATCAGAATCGGAAGGTCAGGCTTTTTAAATATCGTTAATCACCAATCGGCCAGAAAACTGCAATCTGTGCACTCCTTATGTTTGACCTCTGCAAGAATATAGTCAACACACAATTTTCTGAATTTGTTTTCCTCCTCAGAAGGAGGAAGACAAGGTCCTTGTTGATCAAAGAAGCATCACATTTCTTTTTTGGTTTGTGATTGCATCTTGACAAAAAGTGAAAATCCAGCTGTTGTGAATACTTTTGCCATGTAATATAGCAAACGGAAAGATGCCCATGTGTTTAGATTTTGGCCAATATCACTGTCCAGAAGGCGGCAGAACACAGTTGTGTTGGTTGGAGAGCTCTTTGACTTCTCTGTCTTCTGCTCCAGTAACAGCTCCATTTCTCCTCCTGGTTCCAGGAGAGCACAATGGCTGATTGTCACCGAGGCTCAGCCGCTGAGATCCCCGTCACCAGCAATGGAGACCTGGATCAGAGTCCAGACAAGGTGTTCCTCAGGGTAGGCCTCTGGGCGCAGTCTTTGGCATCTTCACTCTCTCCTCTGTCTCATTATTTCTTAAGTCGAACTTTACCTAAAATGTTTAGCCCAACAAGTCTCTGCTAAATATTCTAAAAATAATGGTCATTTTGTACTTGACAAAGAGAGAGATTGTGATTTATTTATTTATTTATTTTTACAAAAATCATCTTTTGCAATAATCAGGCCATCATTTTAGGAAGATGACCACATGTCAGCTTCCACTGTTAACAGAAGTCTTATTTCCACAGGATTCCCACTCTGCTCCTCCAGGGAGCGTGAAGGTCTCAGACTCTTCTGTCTCCGCCAGCAGCTTTGCCTCACCACCAGAGGGCGTCATAGAATCAGGACCACACAAAGGTAAACAACACCCCCCCCCCTGGTTTTTCCATCCTTTTTGTATTTCTGTTCAACAATTAAGTTTTGTGAAGCAGGCGTCTGCTAGTGATCAGACTTTTTATTTCTCTTCCTTTCTGATTATATAAGCACTTTATGTTTGCAATCTGTCAGCCAATTTCAGTAAGCAATTAGCTGCAGGATAAAATAAAATGAACTTAATCATTTCCATTCTGATGATTTTTGTTTTTTTGAAGGGTTTTTTTTTTTTTTTTTTTTTTTTTTTTTATTTATTGTTTTTGATTTTTTTTATTTAGGGGTTGTCGTCTCGTTCCATTGTCAGGCGTTCTTTACAAAATTACATTTTATTAATCTTTGAGAGCAAATTTCTATTTTTATGTTATCAGTACATTACTTGAAAATGGTCTCAAACAACAATATTAGTGTTCATCACAGTAATTACCAGTCCTCCACCTTTGTTTTAATCCCTACTGAAAGGCCAAATTTGAATGTGAGAAAGAGGGTGCTGATTGGAATTGAATGAGTTTGCTCTGATCTCCTGGTTGTAACCCTCATGTCCTTTTCATCATCAGGTGCTGGTTAGAAATTCTAATAAAAGCCTCCCTATAGAGCAGAGAGCTGTGACAGCCTGTTTACCTCAGTGTTGCCATGGTTATTTTCCACGTTGTTCTCCTCAGCAGTTCAGGAAGCCCTTTTTGTACATTTGTGCACTCTAAACGCTACTATAAAGAGGGGTCAACACTGATGTTGGGATAGCCCTGTTTATAATTTAATGGCAGGAAGTAAATCTACTGCTGAATCATAACTGTGAATGTTTCCCAGAGTCGGCAAGCCTGCCCTCTTCTCCTGTGAATCCTGTAGCTCCCAGCTCGGCTGTCGCCAGCCGCCTGGCACGCTCCTTCAGCGATAGTCAGGCGGACTCAGGTACCTGAAGTTACAATGTTTCAATTAGACGATAATAAATCACAACTCAATGCATTTTAATCTTCTGCTTGTTTCTGCAGGCTTCATTCATGACAAAACTCTTTTCCTTTTTCTTGTGGGCTTTCTAAATGCTGTGCATTTCCTCTGCATCAGCACGTCTAGCTGAAATAGTCTTAAGTTTCTTTACGGTGATTTAGATGCAAATCTTTCTGAAACAAATTTTAGAAACTTAACAAGCTTTGTCTGGGAGAAATTCCTTTTACATTTCCAGCTTGTTGGTGGTTCCTTCTCAAAGTCCTTTATCCTTGCAGAAGGTGGCACAGAGCCTAAATGGAGCCTTACTCACATAATGGCGGAGGAGCTGATTAGACAAAGATCCAATAGTTTTATGGGAATGTCTGCAAATATCTCGATAGCTTTGATCAGGATTTTCAACTGTATCATCACATGATCACTATGGCACTGATCGCAAATGATGTCAAACTGCCAAATTTAGAACATCGCACCGCCGCCATTTTAGTTTCAGACAAACGATCAGTAAGCTGTGATTTATTAATATAGCCAATTTAATGCCCCCCAATAGCTGCTTGCCAAATGCAAATAAACTGAAGATGAACTGTTTTATACGAAAGCCAGTTGATGTAGTGACAGTGTGAGCTGCTTGTCACCATGGTGCTCACCATGGCGATCCACAGGTTTTCCAGAATTATAAAAGTGAACTCAAAGAATTGATGAATTGATCATTTTACCTACATCGACTACCTAGCAGGAACGTGGTGAGTCGGCCCAGATAACTTGGTGCTAGTGAGTCCCCGCTACCACACTGTTCATATACGGAGCATAAAACCTGCCTTTGAGTCCTCTGCATTTCAGCCACGGTTTAACTGCGATGGTTCTGTCTGGAGCTTCTGGACGTCCTCATCATCAAACATTACACACTCGTCAGCTCTCGCCATTCTGTTTGTGTTTTTCTTGTTCAAACCTCTGGGCAACAGTTGCATCAATGCTGCATGATTTTCAGAATACATTTCATTATATAGTCAGCCCATACTTATTGGCCGCTCCTGATTATTTTGGCTGTCTTCACTGCTATCAACATTCTGAATGAAAAACATTGACTAAAAGTCCAGACCAAAAGCATCCCAAATGTGCTTGTAGGGCTCCTGTCTGTGTATTTAACTGGTCTAGTTTAACCGAGGGAAATACTCATAATCAACTACACACTGACCTGGTTGACTGAAAATCCTACAGTACATCAAACAGTTTACTATAAATATGTATGTACACGTCTGCTGTTTTATTAAATTTTCACTTGATTGTTTTTCTGCATTCTTGGTTGTCTTTACATTTCCTCTTTAGTTTCTTAATGTCTATAAAAACATCTCTAATCCTCTCTTCGGCTCTGAAAAGGCTCATGACTTTAATGAGATTATTCTTAATTTCTTAAACATTATTTCTGAGCTTTGTCCTTTTTTAGTGCTGACAAAGCTGTTTTAAGAAGCAGAGACTTTGGCTTCTATATAGCGTCTTTCTTTCTCCTTTTAATATTAATAATTGAGTCACTAAGTGAATGACGTTTAACTATCCAGGCACAATGAAAACTCCACCGGGCAGCGGAGCGGTGGTCCTGTCAGATGACTTGAAGAACCCCGCCATGGAAAAACTTGACCTAGTCAGAAAGTGGAGCATCAACACATATAAAGTAAATCTCTCTGCACTTCATTTCTTATTTTGTCCATTTCCTCCTCTTCTTCTGTCTTTGTCCCTCCTATTTATCTTCTGTCACTTGATTACGGTAGCAGTGTTTCCATTAACCATGAAACTGCAAATACATTTAATAGATACATGGCAGTAAAAATAAAAAAAAAGGGAGTTTTTTTTTTTTTTTTTGCTAAAACGGTTTTGCACTTGGATGAGGTAGTTTTTCATCTGCATCAAACTGGATGTATGTCACTAATGTGTAATGGAGGGGTTTGGACAATTTACAGCTGATTCCATCATGGTTCTAACAGCATCACAGTTCATAAAAAGTTGTGTGTGTCATTCTAAGTTTAGGCTCCTCCCAGTGCGAGTGTTTGTGATCATAAGTCTGCTGTCCTCTGCAGTGCACCCGGCAGATCTTGTCAGAGAAGCTGGGCCGCGGCTCCAAGACCGTGGACCTGGAGCTGGAGGCACAGATCGAGCTGCTCCGCGAAAACAAGAGAAAGTACCAGAATGTGATCAAACTGGCTCAGGCGCTGGCCAATCAGCTGTCCCAAATAATGCAGACTCAGAAGCAGCTGGGCGACGCCTTCGCCGACCTCAGCCTCAAGTCACCAGAGCTCCATGTGAGACTTTAAGCTTCAGTGTGAGCGGTTAACCTGGCTGGATTCATCCACAGGAGGCTCTGAGGAGCACAACAAACTGGAGGAATCCCTGTTCATGATTAGTCAATAAATTCTTCCTTCAATCAGTAAATCAAAATAACTAGTTTATATGTTTGATCAGCCTTATTTGCCATTTACTGCATAACAAAAATGTAAACAAAGACATGTTAAAATTAATACTGGCCTCAGATGCAGGGACTGTCATGATGGGGCAAGATTTCTAAGTAGACAGTTTGAATATATATATATATTTTTGTAATTCAAAATATATTTAAATACACAATATGAATCCAAAATATAAAAAAATATGATAAAAGGAAGAACAAAGTACTGTATTTTAGTCAGAATTTCAACCATTCAGCTCAGTGAGCAATAATCTGTTAAGTTAATTTTCTGGATGACAGTTTGTTCATGGCAGTGGCTTTAGCAGGTAATCATTTTATATTAAACCTATGTTTAATATAAAATAAATTAAATGCCCACATTTCTAAAGAAGTATGTTTTTAAAGACGTTACATGAATGATTAGGTGTTCCTGAAACACGAGAAAGCACTTTACACCAATAACAGATCAGAAACCTGTAATATATTTGTTGTAAAGCTCACATGTATATTTATTCAAAAATTTAGCATCAACAATTTTAACGGAGTCCCACCATTAGCAGTGATATTTTGTGTTTAGAAATGGGTGAATAAATAAAATCTGTTGCTCAACCCAAGAATTGAAGGAGTTTAGTAAAGAATTCACTTACAAATCAGATGTGTTTTGTGCATTTTAGCTGGAGTTGTTATTATTATTGTGAGAGAGAAGGAAACCCATCAACAAATAGCAGGCAGATTGTTTTTGCATTAAGGTCTTACTAGTTTTAACGTCTTCGTTTGCTTGAACAGTTTTGTCTTTATCCCTATGTTTTTTCAGGAGGAGTTTGGTTACAACGCTGACACACAGAGGCTCCTGTCCAAAAATGGAGAGACTTTGCTGGCCGCCATCAATTTCTTCATCTCTAGCGTGGACACACTTGTAGACAAAACAATCGAAGACACCATGATTAATATCAAGCAGTATGAGGCTGCCAGGTAATTCCTGTGTGATGGCGATCTGGTTCCACCTCCAGTTCTGTTTCTAGTGTTTTATGAAATCTGGTCAGAACTCATTCTGAGCCGCTTGTTCCTACATAAAATGTAAATGCATGTTTTAATCGATCTGATGTACGTTCTTTATGTAAACATGCGCAGGGTCGAGTACGACGCGTATCGTACGGATTTGGAGGAGCTGAACCTCGGGCCGCGTGACGGAAACACCATGCCGAAGATCGAGCAATCCCAGCAGCAATTCCAGATCCACCGCGAGAAGTTTGAAAGGATGCGGAACGATGTCTCTGTGAAGCTGAAGTTCCTGGAGGAGAACAAGGTTGGTTTCTGGCTCTTCCTGCTGTGGTGATCTGCAGAGGCACACGTTTGTTGGCACTCCTTTTGGATATGTGTAGAAACCCTGTAAGTAATTAATTTTTATTGCTGTACTATAATCTCTCACTGAAACATCAAACCTTTTAAGATGAGTGAATTAGTTCAGTGGCAAAAACAATTCGTCATTCAAGATAAATAAGATGGTTGAATCTGGTGTATGTGTGTGTTTTTTTTTGGGGTTTTTTTTTTTTTGTGATTTTCATATGATTTTAGGAATGCACCAATAAATTTGCCAGCTGATAAATCTGCCCTAATTTCATTAATTTTGAGAAATCAGCAGTTGGCCGACGCTTTCACATAAAACCAATTTTTATGTGAAAGCGTAAAAATTATCCAACAATCTTATCTTCCTCCACCAAAGTCTGAAAATCAGCGACTGTCCTCTATTTGTTCTGCAATGAGAGAGAGATGTGGAGAAAGAGGCGATTTTTAAATGGGTTTATTTCGCAAAACAGCACAGACACATTCTTTCCCATCACACGAGTCACATGATCAACAACCGGATGTTGAAACTTATGCAAACCACAAAGACGAAGAGCAGGACAGTTTTTAATGACTTATGGTATGGACAGACTTATTCACATGAGATTGTGTTTCTTGTTCATGGAAACGCCGCAATTGCAAAATAGTTTTTTCGCTAACTAGTGGAATATTATTTTGGACACATTTGTCATGGAAACGCAGCCATAAAACTGCAGTTGCTTCACCCCTATATTTTATGTATCGTTTATCTATTGAAAGACCAAATGAAATGTTACTTGAGTTAACTACTAGAGTGCAATTTAACAGTGACTGTAAAGAGAATCAGACAGCTTCATAGGTCCCTCATCATAGTAGTCATGCTTGTCCACCATGTATCCCTTGTTTTAGACTTGTTCTAATCTCATTTGACAACAGTACAGAGCAAAATGGACTTTAGATACATTTTTGTCTTTCTACTGTCCATCTTACTGGAAACCTAAAATAAGTACCTCTGTCGTGTCTGTATCCCAGGGGAACCAGGCATCCTGAGTAATTGAGATTTAGGAAACTAATCAAACTCAAAAACCAGTGTGCAAATTTAGATGTTGATTCAGTTTTGCTAAGTGATTATTAGTAATATAATTGTGCCGCCAAATATATTACTTCAAAACAAGCCTTTCCAATCATGAGAATAATTATTGAATTAAGAGTTTCTTTTCTACACATTGTCAGTTTGAGATTATGCAGCTGCAATAAAATCAGCTTCCACCCAAGAAGACCAACAAATCTGCCTAGGTTCTCTGTGTATAGATCAGTGTACTCAAGTCTGTTCTTTGCTTTTGTCCCTCCATCAGGTGAAGGTGTTGCATAACCAGCTCATCCTCTTCCACAATGCTATAGCTGCATACTACGCTGGGAACCAGCAGCAGCTGGAGCAGACTCTCAAGCAGTTCCACATTAAGTTGAAAATGCCTGGCGGGGAAAGTCCCTCCTGGCTGGAAGAGCACTAAACACTCCCGGCTGGCTGAGCTTGACCAAACCTTCCCGCGGAAACTACAGAAATCTTCCTCCTCCTGTAACTGTTGCTGCTTTTCCAGCTTCTGAAATGAAATCTTCTAACAAAAGGAACAAACTCCTGAACTCCTTTTGTCTATTCTTCCTAAATCATTTTTGTCGTTCTTTCAAATCATAAAGAGACGCACTTTTTCTACTGTTTGACAGATCTTGTTGAATGGGAGTTCCAGCAGTAAACACTTTATGAAACTCTAAACAGCCTTTTGTACTCCAGAATATGAATGTTCATATTCCAGCACAGCACACATGTTGGCGTTCCAGCGGCAGCTACTGGACAAGGACTGCTGTTAAATCTCACAACAATCTTGATACTTTTCTTTCTGTTTTTTGTATAAGCTTACTGAAATGATCGCTTTACTACAGTTAAAACAAAAGCTTTTTGTTGTCAGGACAAATTCCGTCTTGAATTTTGTAAATTGGTTTTATTTTCACTATCAAGCTGTGACTGAAGTAATAGTGTGACACTTTGGGGAGTGCGCTTTATTTGTAATGTGGTTAACATTTGGCTGAGACAGTGTGTGTGGTTTGTCCTCTGCTGCTGTGTGTAAGGCCTCAAATGTCTGCCGGTCAATACCTCCAGCATCAATTGATTGAAAAACCAAAGTTTACAAAATCAAATTTTGGTTTTCCACAGGACTTCTCGCTAGGCGGACCTGGATCAGCCTCTTCTATTGGATTGCTACTTAATGTTGAGCGGCTTTAAACTCCCAGCTCCTGACCGCTAACTCATGTCGAACAAATTAAGTTAAATGAGATGCACATCTTTTTTTTTTTTTTCTCCCTCTCTCTCATAAAACCAAAGTGTTTCCAAAAAAAGCTCTAATCATTTAGTCAACTCTCATTTATCTTCAGGACATAAAACCGAATGGATGAGAGATTCTCTTAGATTCCAAAAAATGAAGGACCAGCCTTATGTCACTTTAATGTGCCTTGAATCGCTTCTTCTCCTACTCTCTACACACTCCTGCTTCTGGTCTTCAGACCAAGGACCAAACAGTCACAACACGCAGAGATGGAAACATCCAGCACAATAACTCCAGTGTCTTTATGAATTAGTTTTCAAGACGTGTTGCACAATTATTCATTTAGGATTACACAAAAAATGTTTAAGGCCCGTGTGAACCAAAATCCAATTAACTTGATACATTTTTGCCTATAAAGACCAGCATCTGCAGCTGCTACCAGTTTACGTCATTGGGACTATTTAAAGTGTATTTTTCAAAAAAAAAAAAAAAAACATTCGTCTTCATGTCGTGTATTTTTTCTATTGCCCACTATAACGGTTTAAGGGTGCGAATCTAGATTCTGTTATTTTCTTGAAAGAAATATATATATTTGTAATCTATATTTTAATGTTGGATTGACCAATGCAGCCTGCTGGTTTATTTTTCTTGAAGATCTCCAGAATAACATTCTAGTACCGGTATATGTACTAGGGATAATCACGTTTTGTAATAATGTTACGTTAACAAATGGTGAGATGAAAAGATTTGCAATGTTGTGCAACCTCTTTGGGGAAAATAAAACTTTCTCTTTCTGTATCTGTGTTCAGAGTTTGACTTTTAATTTAGGGCTTACAGCAGCAAACTGAAATACAAACGGTAGCAAAAAAGGAATTATGAATTGTGTAATTCAGAAGTTTTCTAGAGCGACAGTATCAAAACAAAGCCGTCTGCCTTTTGAACTTTGATGTGCTTTCTAGAGATAATTTGTGCATATTTTAAAAGTGGAAGGAAACTGAGAGATTAACATTTTTACAAATATAAATTTGATATAAGTTTTTTTTTCCCCAGAGACCCTCTGTGTCAATATTTTGTAGGCTTATCTTTCCAGTGGACTCTTATTTACTAATTGGCATAATCGAGTGAAGGGCACTCATACTTTTTTGATTTCCACCATAAAAATCTTTTTTAAAAAGGCATTCTTTTTTGTTTAGCTCCCTGTTCTGCACTGCTTTATATAAACTCCCGAGTCCCATGGAAGTGTGTGATAATGTGACACAATTTTGAACTTCAAGGAGTAGGACTATTTTTGCAAGGCATAGTGTGTTAGAAAAGAAACACAATATCCTTGACTGACATGCTCCATGAGAATTTACAATGGCAATTTTTCAATAACCTGTTCATTCCTGTATTTTGTTAACCGTCTTCCTACAGACACCAGCGGCTCATTGTGAAGCTCACTATGTTCTGTTGACACACTCGCTCACAATGTGCCATTAGTGTGGAGCCTTTTCTCTGGAAATTGTATGAGTTTACTTAAATCCAGGTGCTCTCTCTCCCCACATGCACACACACGCACACTAGCACACCAGGCTTCCATCAACCCACCACACCCACAGCTACACATTTGACAGGATCTGGATAATCGTTACGAAAGCTTTGACAATGTTGATCGCAGCGTCAGCGACTTGTTTCATCTAGAAGAGGATTGTGAGTTCAGACGTGGCCTGTAGGAACGCCACTCCGTCTGGAGCAAACGGTTTTCCAGTGAACAAAAAGTGACAAATGACTGGGACTGGAAATGTACTCGTAGTCTTACGTTCAAGTGAGTAAAAGTAAACTGTCTTTGTGTACCCAAGAATTTAATGGAGCTTTGTTATATTAGGGTCATTCTAAACTTTCATTCACAAAAACTTTGAAAGAAAAGCAAATGACGTCCATTTTATTTTGCAGCCCAGTTCTGACCTCTACAGCGACCTCAACCTTTACTGGCAATCTGACCAATATGTGCAGGGAGCCCTCACACTACTTTTTTTTATTGCAGAAGCATGACCTTAACATGAAAAATTGTAGAAAAATCATACCTGTAATTTGAGTAGGTTTATGAGGCAGAACTAAAACACCACATTTAGAACAACATGTTTTTTTTCAACAATAAGTTAAACTAAAGCATTCTTCCCATGCCACACTTCAAGATGGGAAAGACAAGAGGACAGATCACTCCTGCTGCTCCCAACTCAACAAAATGCAGGAACTTAAATAATGTCTGGATCATTGGCTCTCCCAGACATTGTTCATATTGAGGTGACCAGGACAGTAAAGATTTTAGTGTGGCACAAAGTTAAAAAAAAGAATGAGTGAAAAATATTCCAAAGAATTTAACTTCTATATAAATTATGTATTTACTTAAATTATGGGTTTACTTAATTATTGAGTCATTTTCTTCTTGACTGAAGAAAAATGACTGTTGTATGAACTAAATTAGATTTTCTGAAGGAGACAGAAAATCAAATTCAGTTTATAGATTTCTAAAGTTTTGGGATGAAATAAAATTCAGTGAAGTCATGAAAAAAAGCACATAAAATCGTCTCCCTATTCTTCATGTACAAATGTAATACAAAACAAGGAAATATAAGTTAGATTTTTTTTTTTTTTTAATAGGCCTCTGTGTGTCTTTCTGATGCTACTCCATCCATCTGGCCCATATCAGAAACCAGCGGTAGGAACATCGGACATTTGTGTCTCATGTAAACCTCTGACCGGAACTGCACCAGCTCACCTGAGGCACCAGATTTGTTATCACACCGGCGGTCACACGCTGTCGCGGACGCGATCGACCGGGGTGGTAGTGCACGTGAACGCGCCTTTTCCACCTGGCCCAATCACGTTACGAGGAAGCTCAGAACACCGCCGCGGTCTGGTCTGAGCCTCTGCTGCGCAGTCTGTCTGCGCTGCAGCTCGGCCGGGATCCCAGCGGATGCTCACCTGAGCTCCACATCTATCTGACAACCAGTCGCATTTCTCCTCGGAAAGCTGCCTCCTTCTAACTCCTAAAGGTGCCGGAACGGAGTGCGAGTCCCAGCGGAGCTCTCTCCAGTTCTGTCCGGTAAGTGAGGCGGGACAGGACCGCCGCATCATGCTGTGCGTGGATGTGCGGTCTGGAATGAACTCTGTCGTGGAAAGTCACCGTATCGTGACAAGAACATCTCAGACCAGGGGCAGTTTATCTGTGTTCACTTGTCTGTTTGTTTAAAGCGACATATTATGTGTCCTGCAATGCAGTCCAGATCCAAAAATGACATCATTCCAGCAGTAACCTTGATTCTGGTGTCTTAAGCCTGTCCATTACCTCAACATAGGACAAATATTCACCTGATGTGTTTATTTTAGGCAGAACCGGATTTAGAACATCAGGTTCTGTTAAAATCTCAGTTTGGATGTTAACCTGCTGCAGCAACAGGGGCTGTAAAACTGCAGAGAACAAATCTGAATGAGAATATTGTACCTGTATTACAACAGTTAAGATATCATTTTAATTATATGACATCCGCCATGCAGGAAGTTTCCTGTTTATTAATACAGAAAACTTCTCAGTATGGTTTAAAATCTTCCTGTACCTAAACTAGTGAATGTTTTTCAGAAGAAAAACATCAATCAGATGTGATTTTTTAAATATTTCATAAAGTTTTCTACTTTATCGCTCCACAGAAATGCAGCTGAAATGATCTGCTGAATATATGGGTCATAAGTTGAGATAAATTAAGGTCAAAGTTCACTTCCAGCTACTGTGTTTTACAATTTTTTTTGGTGGTTGTTTGTTTGTTTGTTTGTTTTTTTTTTTGCAAAAATTACACGTTTTGTCACATTACAACCAGTTGTAAAGCAATATATACTTTACAACTGACAAACATGAAGTGGTTCCCAATTGTGAAGCGGGAGGAACATTTTTGATTGCTTTAAATTTATTTTCAATTAAAAATCAAAAGAAATTGATATGTGTTTATATTCATTCCAACTTCACTTTAATACACATAAATAAAGTCCAGTGAAGCCGATTGCATTCAGCAGTCATTCAATCACAAAGAACCCACTTGTGTGTAATTTCGTCTGGTAACCATGGCGATGGTAGGATCATCCTCTGCAGAGGCAAGGAACCTGGCCAGAGTTAATATGCATTCAGACCCTCAGACAATACTTTGTACATCCAACTTTTACTGCTGTCAGGCATCTTGTCTCCACCAGTTTTACACATTAACTTTTGCAGAGTGTCTGGAGCTCAGTCAGACTTCATGGAGAGGACGTTTAAGTTATCCACAGTTTCTCATCTGAACTTTGATTAGACCCTTCTAACACATCAACATCCTTTACTTTAAGCCATTTCATTGTAGTTCTGAGTCTGTTTTCTGGTTGTTCTCCTGCTTGAAGGTGAACCTCCGTCCTGCATTAGGTCTTTTGCAGCATGTATGAGCTTTATTTTGTTCTTTATACAGATTCCCATCAACTCTGACCATGTCCTTCACGTAGAAAACTCTCCCTATAGCATGATGCTCCCATTACAAAGTTTTGCTTATCAGATTGTACACACGTTTTATTTAGGGGTGTCAGAGTCTTTGAGAAAAAAATAATAAAACTTTCCCCAGTTTGAGGTTACAATGTGACAAAATCTGAAAAAGTTCAAGAAACCTAAATATTTTTTCGACACACTGACATGTGGTAGGTTAGATGGCATGGTATCGCCTTGTTGCTAAGGCGCCGCTAGCAAATCCTTCCTCTCTTTTCTCCATGTTTGATTTTATAAACCTGCTCCCATTCCCTTTTGTCCTCTGCCTCACACCACAGCCGTCTTGGCGGGTTTTTTTTCCTACACTTTTATTCATGCATAAATGATTTATGGTCCAGCACATTCAAGTGTTTGGAACAATACCCATGTGTAAAAAAACAAAACAAAACAAAAACAAAAAAAGTCAGTTGGGCTGTTTGCTGGATTAGGTGAGAGAGGAGCATGGCGACACCCCCTCTGGTTGCTGTGGAGGCCGAGAGTAACACAGAAAACTCACTTCTCTGACGTCACAGCAAGGAGGACGCTGAGGGGACCTGATTTATCTATGTGGGAGCAGCGAGCTGCTGGCAACTCAGCTGAACTGATTATTCTTTGCTGTCTGAAAAACGTAACCTTTCCTTCAGATTTCAGTTTGTGGCAGGAGAGACAAAAAGATAGTGGAGGAAAAGATGAATGATCATGTTTGATTTATTTAAGTAAAAGATCAAAGTATTGACGAAAACCAAACTAAATTGTGTTTTAGATCGTGTCTTTTATACGCATGTGGCAAAAATCTTTCTCTTGGTCTCTGTTGAAGTTTGAAACGACTGGATCTGATTTTACTCAGTTGCTTCAGGGACGATCAAATCAAGTCTATTTAGCAGCAGGGTCATTATAACTGTTTACATCATACAACCATCAAACTGTCACCAATTATGGAACAAGCAATAAACATTACGTTTTGTAAGATGCCATCACTAAAATCATCAAGCACATACACATCAAATATGACAAAATGAATGTTTCATTTAAAAGCAACTTTAAACAAGTGGGTTTATAGAATTGTTTTAAAGGCACTGAGTGTTTCGGCTGTTTTGCAGTTTTCTGGAAGTTTGTTCCAGATTTGTGGTTCATAGAAGCTGAATGCTGATTCTCCTCATTTGGTTCTAGTTCTGGGGATGAAGAGCAGAATCAGAACCAGAAGAACTGAGAGGTTCTGGAAGGTTGATACAACAGCAGCAGGTCTTTAATGCATTGTGATGCTAAGCTGTTCAGTGGGTAATAAACTAACAGTATTTTAAAGTCTCTTCTCTCAGTGGAAGGACATTAGAACTGGATGACATGCTCTATGTTCCTGGTTTTAGTCAGAATGACAACAGCAGCGTTCCGGATCAGCTGCAGCTGGAAAGTTGATTTTTTTAGCCAGTAATCAATGCCACTAGACATAAACGCATGAATTTTTCTAGATGTTATACACTAGTACTTTAATCCTGGAAATATTCTTCAGGTGATAGAAGGCCGACTCAGTGAGCATCTGATTCATTGGTGGATGTCTTAAGGAAGTAGGAGCAAACTGCACCAAGAGGTGGCAAAAAAAACTCAGTCTGTTTTATTTATGAAGTTCTGTTTCCAGTGTTAAGGAAGTGAGCTAAAAATGAGTTGAAAAGCAGTGAAAGTCCAAGGAAAATTCTTCAGACTTCCAGAAGGAATTATCATTTTGACCATTTTTAAAGATTATAAGACATTCTTACAAGTTGAATATTTTTAAGCATACAAAAGCCAGGGTGTGTGAGTGTGAGCCTTGTGCTTCTCAGGTGTTAAAGCACTCTTGGATAAACACGATTCCCCAGCGTCATATAAACATGTTTGCTTTCTGTCCTCGTTAGCCTGCAGTTGTCTCCATAACGACCTGAACAGCTGCTTTATAGGTTTTGTCACCTCAACCTGTGTCTCATTCACCACTACTAGTTGTCAAAGCTAGTTTTCAGAACTCGCGTTGTTGTTGTGCTCATATTGTGTGATTAATCAGTGAGCTGCTGTGGCAGACTTGGCTCTGCAGCTGTGAAACCAAGAGGTGGGTTTGGCTAAAGCTGCTGTTGGCAGCCGGCTCGGATTGCTGAAGCAACAATTGGGCCCCAGAGCCAGAGGAGTGGACCGGCGCAGCGGTTTGCTGGAGGCCAGTCACTGATCACCGCTCAACAAAAGACCAAAAAGTGGAAGGATTGGAAACTGTGCCTGTGATCTGCAGCTCCGCAGCCCGAATGGCCGCCTCATCGTTACATGTCTGCAGTAGGTTTTGTTTTACACAGTTTTCTTGTTCTTGCTGTATATTTCATTAGGTGATTCAATGCTTGTTCGGTGACACCATGGGTGCTGCGCTTCTGGAACATGCCCTGTTAGGATACCTGCACCGCTGCCTCTGTGGTCAGGTGGGACTTTCCAGCACAGGATGGATTTACTGTTTGGGGACAGTTTTGAATACTTTGATGTACAGTGACCTCAAAGCACATCAGAACTGAACTTTCATTCATAGACACTAAACTGATGTATTAGTTGGTAAATTTGTAACTGAAGCTGATTTGGGCTCTAAGAGCCGACAGTCGGTCCAGATTCAGGTTCTTAGTTGAGTTCTGTTTGTCAGAGTTCAACTTGTTTTTATCTTTCAGTCATTGATGGAAATTTGTGCCAATATCAAAATCTGATATTAAGATTGCGGTTAGTTAAACTCCCCTCAATCTTTTGCTGCATTGCTGTTACTGCCATATGACCAAATACCAATGACCAACTTCCTCTCCTCCCCTCCTGAAACTAACGGCAACAAGATGGAAGTTGTAGATATTGGCTCGTTTTTATTTATTGGCTGATACTGATATGTGAAAAAATGACTAATATCAGCTGATACCAGTATCAGTGCTAGTGTATAGCTATCTCTGCTGGGTGTCACTGACAGATATCTGCTACATCATATTTATATGCCAGGGGAAAAGGAAGTCATGGATTCCTGATGAAAAGTTAGAAAAAACTTTGAAGACTGTCTTAAAAGTTTTGTTATGTCTTATTAAACAGTCTGTCTCATCTTTCTGTGCATATCAACGATATCAATCAGTTATCACAGCAATATTGCAGTAAATACACTTTTACATAATAAATCCTCAGCCTGTCAGAATCAGTGGTCAGGAGTGATAACGGTTAATTTAGGATGGATTGATTTTGTTTTACTCTACTTCCATTTATTACTTTTTATCTGTATGTGCGTGAATATAAACACACACAAACAGACTTTCAGCTCAACTCTCCCTTTTATATGACAGGAATATAAAACTCAAACTGACAGGTTGGGTTTATGCTTCGCACGAGGAAGACAAGTGGAAAAGCAAAGACTCGTATTCTGTTTCTGCATGTCATTTTTCAAAAGTTTAAAGTGTTGGTAGAGGCATACACTTCCTGATCGCCGGTCCTGTTCACATATAGACTATAGCAGCAAATTACCTGCTGCTAACTTGCAGCATTTTAATGAGAGAGGTGTTTTTTCTTCTGGCTGGGTTAGTTATTAGGAGGATTAGCTTGGATTCCTTGTTTGCTGGAGATTTGTGCCGCTTTTAGGGTTTGTTATGTGACGATGGTTTACAATGCCACGTTAAGTTGCAGGTCAGCTGACAGGCTGCAGGTGTGGTGGTTAGTCACAGAAGCCTGAGCTGAATCTGTATGAAGGCTGCTCACACAGTAATTGATGGAGCTGCAAACTGGCAGCTTTAATCTTCAGAATGTGAAAAACTTATTGCAGACGCAGGCTGTTATTAACAGATTTGTACTAAGCTTGGAGAGGGGGCAGGTGGTACTGTATAACTGCTGCTGTAGACTCTTTATGTTGCATGTCTTACTCTACAGGTGTTACGGATTCACTGGGAGCAAGAATAAAGTTAGCACAGTAACCATACAATTTAGATGAATGTGCAGCTATGGACTCATATTGCAATCATAATCATTTCTAACTCAGAGGCAGAGCTTTAGAGTTGATGTAACCTGTAAAATGATAAGAATAGAATGTTTTTTACCACATCATCTTTTCTGATCCCACTGCTGAGAGATTCACTGATAGAAACAGCATAAAGTAAAAAAGATCAATAGAACAGGAAACATCAAATTTCCATCCATCCATCCATCCATCCATCCATCCATCCATCCATCCATCCATCCATCCATCCATCCATCCATCCATCCATCCATCCAGCCAGCCAGCCAGCCAGCCAGCCAGCCAGCCAGCCAGCCAGCCAGCCAGCCAGCCTGGTCTAGTGTTGGGTCACAGAGGCAGCAGTCTAAGTAGAGGCCCATCCTTCTCTCTCTCCAGCCACTTGCAGTAATTCGAAGGCGTTACTATGTCAATTAAAAACATTGTCCTTTCAGCATGTCCTGGGTCTTGCTCTGTGTCTCTTCCCTGAGCCTATCCTGGAACACCTAAGCAGGAAGCATCCAGGATCCATCCTGACCAGATGCCAGAGCCACCGTAACTGGTTCCTCTTAATGTGGAGAAGCAGTGGCTCTAATCTGGAGAGGCAACCCATCTTGCATCTTGTTTTTTCACTCAACACCCAGAGTACTCAACAATAAATCAGGATGGGTGCACTGAACCAAATTTTAAATCAAGAGCCTGGCCTTTCAGCTCAGCTCTCTCTTCACCACAACAGACCGATGCAGCTCTTCCATCAGTTCTTACAAAGCAAAATATCTCTAGCTAAATGTCCCTGGTTGATTATTCAAGCAAATAAATGAAGAGCACCACTTTTGCTGGTTCTCATTGTGAAGATTAAAAATATATACTTTCTTCATATTTGTTTTATTTTATTGAGTTTTGGAATATTTCAAAGAGGAAACAGAATAAAGTAGGACAGGGAGTAAGGGGCATTGTGGTATGTGGCACTTTTCTTTAACAGATAAACTTGTGTTTAGCAGTACTGTAGTCTGAGCTGCACATGGTTTGAGGTACCATGCTGTACCTTGGCCTTATTAGCCAATCATGCCTTATTTCCTAGACAAATAGTGACCTTTTCACACAATCTCCTTAAAGGAGATTTTGCAGATTTGAGACCGGGTGGGGCACAGTGCATGTTTTGTGTTGACCACGCTAATCCTTCCTGAGTAACCTATTGTGTCAATCAAAACAGTTTGTTTCTGTACGAGCAGTGAGACAGAAGCCCTGAGTTTCAGATTTTTTCACTGACCAAACTTAGTATTTGAAAATTTAAAATACAAATATAAATATGCTGAACAATTTCCATAACATGATGTGAAGGTTGTTGCACATATTCTTCCCAAAAAGGAATTTCACATAGTTAATAATTAATTAGCAAATAATGTTTCTTGAAATGGCAGTCTAGATACAATTACAATCATGTCTCGAGGAGATGTCAAAGTGCAAAAACACAATTCCACATTGGTCACCATGAATCAATTTAACATCAACTGCATACACAAATGCTTTTATCTTGCAGGTTCTGCTTTCAAGAGAAACAGGAAGTTAAATTAGAAGGAGGCAAGAAGGGGACTGGTTAAAATTCAGCCAAGTTGTGGTTATTGGTCAGAAAAGAATGAAATACAGAAAATGTTGAGGTGATTGGTCAGATTTGCAGAAAATTGCAAGTCTGTGCAAAATTTGTGAATTATGAGAAGAACTTGCATTGATAAGTGTGATTTTGTGTTGCCACTTCCTGGAGGGATTGAGGATCCATCCAGTCTAACTGAACTGAACTGTTTTGCAGAACAGAATAGGAAAATGTTTCCTATAATTTTAATTTCATTATGCACCACTGTGTGTTGGTCTATCACTTCAAATCCAAATGAAACACACTGATACATTACAGCTTATGGCTACAATATGACAAAAAGAGCAATGGTTACTCTCCCAAGACGATGTAAACACTACTTTTGTTTAGCAAAATCTACATATCCATTAGACAGTTATGCATATCATTGAGTTTGATCCCTTTTGATTAGTTCAGTGTTTGATGTGACCATTGCTTGCTCAGGTAATTTGCCTTTGGGTTGCTAAGGGACTCCGTTCAGGACAGTTAGGTAGGAAGAGAGAAAGAGGTGATTCATGGTGAAATGAATAATTCACTTGATCGGGGGCCTGCCTTAGTTTAGCCAGAAAGTGCAGACACAACGTTGAAACAGCTCAGGTCTTTGGAAGTATTAGAGAAATCCTGGATTTCCGGCGTAAAAGGTCCCCATGTGCTCTATTTTTTCCACTGAGACGGCTTTCTGGATGGCTTACCAATAATTAAAAAAAAATGTGATAAACATCCTGCGGGTAAAGATATATTTGATGTCTTGGTTCATTTTGTATATTTAACACAAACAGTGAGAAGATGTTTCATGTTGAAGGACAACATAGGGAATAAAGCTGCATACATCATGGATCATCCTGCAGTCACATGCTCTGGTTCCATTGCTCAGCTCACCACTGCTGTTTGTGTTCCCTGTGTGTGTTCTGTGGCAGCTCTTTTGTCTTTGGTATCTGGGCAATAGTAACCTGGCTAGTGTGTGTTTGAGCTGTCGTTGTGTGTATGTATGTGTGCTGTTTCAACAACAGGGTTACTCATTCTATTGTGTGTTCGCTCTGTCGTGAGCGACATTTTTTTATGTTCAACATGATATTAACATGAGAGGTTTTCATTCCAAGTGGTTCACAGATGAATCTTGATATCAGTAATCAGCCGATACATGTGAAGCCGATCTTTTCCCCCGATCTTACCTCCCTCAGCAAAGGCCTAAAAGTCAGCCACTGTCCTCTTCTACTCTGCCATGAGAGGTTTGGCTGATTCACCGGCTCTGCAGGTCACATTTGGACGTTTGCAGTTAATAATAGTCACCCCAATGTTGCCAACTCATTTTCTTGCTATATTTATCGACATTTTATACAAACAATTTAGTATTGGCCAAAATCAGCAGGTTTGGTTTTATAAAAATTGGTAATTGGCAATTGGCCAGAAAACTGCAATCCGTGCACCTTAGTGTTATGGATCTGGGTAGCAAACATGAGCAGATGACAGAAGGTTATCTGAGTTTCATCATCTTCAGGTATAGTAACGGGACTTGAAGAGGTTGATACCAAATTCCAAGAAGGATTTCAAATTGGACTTTTTAAATTACATTAGTCAGATGTTTGTAACTATTACTTATCAGAACAACTAACTGACACTGCAGCACTGGAAACTTTTGGATCAAGGTGGTCAGATCCAAGCTTCCTCAACAGCAACAACGTCTTGCTGAGTGTGACGCAATATGCTTTCTGCTAATGAGCATTGCCATGGTAATGATAATGAAGTGACAGCGACCAAATCCCCTGTGAATGTGGCTCTTTGCCCCCTTGGTGTGAGTTAAAGCCCTGTGGTCTGCAGAGACCTGCCGACCCCCCCAGGAAATTAGACTGGAAATCAGCAACAAGGGTTTATTAAGGCTGGTGCCAGTGACTCGACCTTAGTTATTTGCGCATCTGGGAGTTTGAGTGGAAGTATGTTTGTTTTGGACTTGGTAGCGGTGGTAACAGCTTCTTCCGGATAAATTCATTTTCAGCTAAAAGGAAAAAGACTGTCATAAAACAAACAGAGGCAACAGCAGATGGTGACGGACACAGAAAAGCCTCTACAGGACAGTAACGATCCCACTGAGCTCTGCTGGAAACAATACTATATTTACTAACTTCACTTCAGCTGTCATCAGATTAAGCTGATGAGTCTCATTAAAGGTTTTACATCAGACACAACTTCTAAGAACTTTGCTCTTCAAGCAGCCATAATTTATTACAATCTTAAACTGGTCTTTACTATTATTTCTCCATCTTTTTTAAAAAAAAAATTTATTTTTATTGATGTTTCTGTTTTTGTATTGATGGACTCTGGAATTCATTACAACTTATTTGGTGCTTCACAATATATACAGTATATACACAAGGGTTGTGAAGTTTAGAAGAAAAGAAATATATTCCTCTAAAGAAGTTGTCAGACTTTTTAGCTTCCACTCTAGAAAATGGAAGAGCAGATAGTTTTCATTTTTCAATGCCTTTCACAACTGCTATCATATCTATTTATATACATAAATACATTTCATGTAACTGTTTGAATCTGTCTCTTATTGCAGGAGCAAATGTATTCTTCTTTGATTTTATTGTTATGTCTTATTTAATAGAAATACCGCAATTCTGCAATTGTATTTTTTAGACCAGTGGTGCCCAAAGTCTGCCCTTAAGGGCCGTAATCCTGCATGTTTTAGTTCCCTCCCACCTGGTGGTAGTAACAACCTTTCCAGCATGTCATTGTTCTTCTTAGACCTTCTGATGAGACATCATTTGATCCAGGTTCATTAAACCAGGGAGAGAAGTGAAACATGTACGATGTCGGCCCTCGAGGACCGACTTTGGGCACATAGTAAGCAAATAGTAAGTAAATAGTAAAATACAGACAAAGATTTGCGCATTTGTAATGGACACGCAACAAGTGAGGGGTTGTGGCTGTCTATGTGGTGGTGTGGGGGTGACTCTGCATGAGGTCAGATGTTCTCACAGTCTCATAAATGAAGCATGAGTGACATTGTGGTCCGGCTCTTTGAACAGCGGACTGATGCTGGCAACACGAGCCGGTTAGTGACGTGTGCTTTATTAATTAGTAACTAGCTCTGGGTATCAGGTTGACAGGATTGGAAACCGGTGGGAAAATTAGCAGTAAACTCTGGAAGAAGAGAAATTCGCCAGAAAGTAACTGTTTGAATAGTGTACTAACATAATGTTTGAAATAAATATAGAGTGTTTTGTATGGGATTTTAAAGGAGTCTTTGGTTGAGGCTGAGTGATCCCACTGCCACTGAGGGCCAGAGCTGATTTAATAAAGATGAGACCAGCAGACGCAAGTTATCGCAGCTGGACGTGAAGAGAAAACTGCACTTTACTTCTCTAACAATCTGTATGAAGTTACAGATGAAATACTTCTAAAAGTAGTAAAAATAATTTTAGAAGTATTTTTACTGCACTGTACTTTTTACTTTTACTTGAGTAATTTTATTATGAACTATGCCTCCTTTACGTGAGTAAAACTTCTGGAGTTTCTACCCACTGAACGAAAAAGAAACATGTTTTAACCAAAAATTCATCAGACAAAGACGCATGCCTGTAGTTTTTGTTTAAGTTTCAGAAGTTTTATGTTGAAAGGAATTGATTTGGAAACATTTGCCTTTGTCCGATTTTGTTATTTTGGTTACTTTTATCAATTATTTTCATTTTGGTCCATAAAATACAAAATTTTCTACATATATTTTGGTTCATCAGATGATGCCATTTTAAATATTAAATGATTGATCATTTAATCAATTACTCAGTACTTGAGTAGACTTTTTACCAAATGATGCTTTACTGTTAGTTGAGTAATTTCTTTGATGTCTGCTTTTTACTTTTACTTGAGTAAAAACAATTTGTAGTGCTCCGTGACCAGCGAGTGTAAATTTAACTCATTTTGCAGAGTTGTTTCTTTAACACTAATTAAGTGTCATAATTGCATTTCAGCATTTCACAATCTGAAAATTGTTTTGGCTCTATTTAAGTTAGGTAAAAAGTTTGACTAAATGTTGACCTGCTTGCTTTTGTTCAATGCTATATAGTTTTGCACACTACAGTTTTGGCATGCTAAATCTGTTTCAAATGCCATCACAGAGCAATGTGGCTAATGCTTATCACACAAAATAATATTAAAATAAACCATCTCAGAAAAATCTACTTACCAAGCGTTGTCAGCAGATGTGGAAATTAAATTGTCCTTAAAGTTCACTTCAGTCGCTTTGCTTTGGTCGGACCTTGTGGTGTTGGGGGTGGAGTCAGTGAATTAACTCTTCTGGTTGTAACCACTACAGAAGCTCAGAGTTAGGGAGTCAAGAGTTATTGTTTCCATTGATTTTTTTTTCTGAGTATTCCCTGAATTTCAAGCACTCATCTCCCCCTTTTATCTCTTCAAAATTTCAGACTGTGTGTCATGGCTTGCATGACTTCCTTTGGGTAATCTTGTTGTGTCTTTGTTGCTCCTGCAGCTCCATGGCCGTTGCTGCCCTCTGCCCCCCCTTCCCTGGGAATCTCTCTCGGACTGCTCTGCTCAGCGTGACGGAGGACCACCAGCGGGATGAAGATGGATCCAACTGGATTTGTGTTTTCTCTTTTCTGTGACTCCCACCTTCATTCATCAGCAGCGGTTAGACTGCAGAGCAAACAGATGCAGAAGTAAACATCAACAGCTTATTTAAACCGACTTTCTCAGCATAGATCTTGCTGAGTGTTGATTCTTGTTGTTCTGGTTATGAGTTGTTCATCTCCAACCAATGAGCCAGAGAGCTGCAGCAGCGAGGAGAGCAGCTGCACCACCTCCTCCATTACTACCTCCGACCCGTCCTCTATGTCTGGACAGACTGACCCCCTAAATGAGGCCCAACATAAAGCTCCCCCGCCGCCTCCCCTCCCTCCTCCTCCTCCTCCCCCCCTGGCTACGACGCCCGCCAACCACAACCCAAGGAAAAAGCGCCGTGTGCGCAGCTTCTTCTGGAAGCCCATCCCAGAGGAGAAGGTGCGCGGGAAGCCGAACATCTGGACGCTGGCGGTGCGGCAGCAGCAGTACCAGATCGACGTTCGCTCTGTTGAGGAGCTGTTCGGGCAGCAGGAAGATGCAGCCTTTTTACGAGGCACGACGGGGACAACTGGAACCTCGACTCGTATATCGAGGTCCCGCTCCTTTAAGGACAACAGCAGGAATGAGGCGAGTGCAGACAAAAACGGCTCAGCGTTGTTACAACACAATAAACTCACAGTGAAGTATTAATACAAATTAAACTTTTAACACAAGTACATTTATTCAGTGGGTAAAAATATGTCAGATTTAGAAGTCTTTTTAAAAAATAAATAAAAAAACGCTACTCATGGAAGCTTTGGCCAATCACCGATTTCCCAAAATTAAAAAAATCGGGCCGATTTATCGGCTGGGTGATTAATTGGTGCACCACTAATTGGGACCCAGGACTCTAATCAATCTGAAGAGATTGACTAGAGAATCAAATCTTGTGACCCAGTGGAAATGGATTGTGTTGTGTGACACTTAAAACACAGGCATGCACTGCAGATGGGTCTTTGTTTTTCTGCTGTATTTAAATCATATTCTATTCTTTTTCCGGTTTTAGGTCAGCATCCTTGACTCCAAAAGAGGAATGAATGTGGGCATTTTCCTCAAGCAATTTAAGAAGTAAGTCCATAAGACACAAAGTTGATTGTTTTTTCTTGCTGTAAATGCCAAACATTGGGTATTTTATACTGTTTTGCTGATGTATACTGTTATAGTGTTTATAGTTGTTTTATGTTCTAATTAGTGATGGTTGTAGTTCGACCATCACTAACTACAACAGAAGCAGACTCAATTGAAGTTTATTAAACTTACATGTTATTAAAAGAAAATCCTTAGTGCTAATGTTGAAGGCAAAAGAACCCCAAAGGTCAATGTATTAGCTGGTCAAGCGATTAGAGGTGCAAGAACCAAGGAGTCTGTCACTGATGGAAGGCTGGGAGCAGATAGTGATGGATGGAAAACCTCAGGTTGGCAACGAAAGAGTTTCATTTGTCATGTCATTAAATTACTAACCTCCCATTATTATTATTATTATTTATTTATATTGATACTTTTTATTATTGCTTCTTGATGATGCATCAGTGATAGGAGTTTGCCCTGCAATCAGTGAAGCGCCGGTTTGATTCCTGGTCTGTCCACCCCTTGGCGTTTGTGTCCTTGGCTTCGCATCGGCTGATAGGAGTGACAGCGCAAAATTTGTAGCCTCACTCCTGTCAGCTTCATTTTACTTCATAAATGTTTTCTTTTTCTCTGTATTATATATGCTAGCATATATAATATGAACATAAGTGTAAAAAATACTTTAGAACACAACAATTTACATAGAAATTTGCCAGATTCAGAACTGACTGAGTTTTCAACAAATTACTGAATCAATAAATTAAACATGCTCACAAGTACATGTTCGCGTGTTGCAGATGTTTCCCTCTGTGAATAAATTTGGGGATTAAAATTCCCAAGTTTTACATGATAACGATCATGAGTAAACAGAACACATTCATTCAAATGATGCAAAAGGCTTTATAACGTCAAACATTTGATTATCTGTCTATGACATTTTCTGAACTACTAAACTTTATTTGAAGGCTCGGTGATAATGCTATAACAGTTGGAAAGATCTAAATAAATACTGTTGTTTAGCATTATAGTTGTTTTTTTTGTTGACAGACCAATTTAAAAAACAGAACTAGGAAAATTTAAAAGGGTAGATGTAGAGGTGTTATGAATTTAAATTAAAGAAAAATTTGGGAAAAAATCCATACTTCCTGATAACTTCTTATCATTATATCTATATTTGTAAATGCAATGTAGTCAGTAAAACTACTATAAAGCATTTATTGGTCATCATATCCTCGAGTTTTAATTCATCTGCTCCCTTTTAATGAAAATTCACTCTGGAAGATAAAACTCAACATATTTTTATTTAAGTTCTTTGACTTGTGAGAAACATGTCTGATGCCATTTCTTAGCATACTCTCAGTTTTAGGTTTAGCTTAATTCCTCACTGTACTAAAGCTTGAATCAATATGATGGATGTGGTTTGAGTGAGAATATTTGGCAGCTAACCCCATGTCTAGTGTGTAGATAAAACTTTTTAAACTAATCTCGAAACGAGTCCAACCGTACTGAAACAGATAGTCGCAGTAGAGTTCAAAAAGGGTTTCCATGACAACAGATTTGCATAGCTCTCCAATATATGTAAATGACATTTGACTGAGCCATTTGACTGACCTCACTGCAACAGTGTTTATTTCTGTTTGGGACTTTTTTTTTTTTGTCAGCTGCATTTTATTATTGCTCAGTCTAATGCATTACATAAGGCCAGATCCTTACATAATCCAAAGATAATTTCACTCAGTTTATTCATTAGTGCTCATTGCTGTTTATATTTAATTACAAATAGAAATAAAAACAAAAAAATATCATTTGGATGTATTTTGTGGTTCTATTTTTTTGTGAGATTAATTTCATCCAATTTTGACTGTTCCTGTTTTTCTGGTATATATTCTGTATTGTCTCAAACATCAGGGTTGTGTTTTTTCTGTGGAAACAGAAGATAATTGTAAGCACTAAATCTTACAATTTAGTGCTTACAAAAGAGATGACAGAAGAAGGTCTTTGGTCAGAGAGGGTTGATCAAACAGTAAAAATGTTAATCATTGCTAATACAGAAATGGAAGCCACTTAAAATTGACATATTTGGAAAACACAGGAACTACTTATCACCTGCTAATCAACCTGACTGTGGGGTATAGTGGTGGCAACATTATGCTATGGGCAGGGGTCCACTATATTAGAAAATCCTTCTAGTGATAATACTGATAAACAATATGATGAGCAAAATCATTGAAAAATCATGTTTAGACTGTTAAATAGTTTCTTAATAATAACTAACTGCTTTGATGTCTTTCAGTCTGGTTTCCAGGCTCACCACACTACTGAGACTGGCCTAGTCAAAGTGTTCCATAACATCAATATAAATACAGACTGTGGAAGAACCACAGTGTTGGTTCTGTTGGACCTCAGTGTAGCATTTGACACTGTTGATCATGACATATTACTGAAACAACTAGTGAGTTGTGTCGGACTCTCCAGTCCTGTTTTCAACTGGTTTGAATCTTACATATAGAACAGAGATTTCTTTGTTTGAAAAGAAAACTTCTCATCGAAGTGGACAGAAGTCACATGCAGGGCACCAAAAGGTTTGATCCTAGGACCCCTTTCATTCAATATTTATATGCTGTCTAACAGGAAATAAGATTAGTTACCATAACTACCCAGCTCTGCATTATGATGTCACCAGGAGACTCACAACCCAACCAGTCACTGAATAAATACTTAGAACAGATAAATGTGTGGATGTGTCACAACTTTCTCCAGCTGAACAGAAACAAAACTGAAGTTATTATCTCTGGACCTAAAGAGGAACAATCTAGAGTCAATGCACAGCTACAGTTATTACAGCTAGAAACTAGAGATGCAAGGAAGCTCAGCCTCAATGATTCTCTCAGCTGTCCTCACCACTTTCTCTTCATGTTGCCAGTCAAAGGTGTTGCATGCTCCAAACCAGACAGATATGCTGCTGGGTAGTTTGCTCTCTATTGTCCCTCTGTAGAAAGTGGTGAGGATAAGAGGAGGATGGGGATGGGGAGGTTTGCTTTTCTCATCCGACCTAAAAAGTGCAGTTGTTGCTGAGCTTTCTTCACCAGACCAGAGGATTGGAAGGACCATGTCAAAGCGTCAGACATCAGTATCCCCAGAAATTTAATGTTCTTGACCCTTCTCAGCTGATTTCAGAAAAAAAACAACAAAAAAAAACAAGTGTGGTGGAAACAGTGTCCTCTGTGCAGCAGTTGGAGCCGTAGAAACTGGAGTGGATCAAAAGAGGAGGGAAGTTTTGAGTTGATCTGATCCTTCACCAGCCTCTCAAAACACTCCATCATTATGGCAGTGAGAGTGTAACTGAGACTATTTTAATAGTTGTATATTTACACAAAAATGTTTTCTTTAATGTATTTGTCCATCTGCTTCTGGCTGTTTTTGTGTTCTTCTGTATCTGCTATGGGGGGTTTGGTCCTCCAGCTCCGCCTTACTTTCTTCTTCTCTTGTTGAGGGTCCTCCAGGACTGTTATAAATGTTGAGTTATTCATTTTCTCTTCCCTTTTTGTCATTCGTTCCACTGGGGAGAGGCAAGTTTTGTGGTCCATTGGAACCCTTTCATTTATATTCTTCAAATGTTTATTTTTCCATCTGTGTTGATTATATGTGTTTGGATGCTTTCATTTGAGTTATTACGCCTTTATAACATTATTATTTTGTATAGATCGGGCTGGAGAACTGGAGCACATGCTATGTGCTAATGCTAATATCTCACGATTGACAGATATGTTAGTCTGGCGGCCTTTTTGTCATTCGTTCCACTGGGGAGAGATTGGGCTGGAGAACTGGAGCACATGCTATGTGCTAATGCTAATATCTCCCGATTGACAGATCAATAAACGGAGACCGCCTCCAAACCCAGACTTGGTGCTTTGTGGTTTGTCCGATCACCATACACACACAACGCAGAAGTCCACCGGTCACAAGAGCAACAGGCTGTTAGTCATTCAGTGATGGAATTATGACATTTTTCAGCACTAGAATGATGATGGCCAACATGAACCAGCTGGTCAGCACAGTTCTTGAGAACCAGGTCTCAAGGACCTGCTGTTATCAGGACTCGTTGCTTTATGCATGTTGAACATTCTCGAAGTCCTCTGAACATCAACTATCTCCAGGCTAAGTATCTGCTCACCCAGATGAGAGGTGGATTTTCTCACAGTAGTGTCTGTTGAGGACTTCAAAATCACCAAAGTATTTGTTAAGTGCATTCAGAAAGTATGAGTTGGAAAACAGGACAAATACAACACTTTAATTTGTTCACATAATTAAAGTTTTGTATTTAATTTATAAGATTAATGAATTTAGATGTCTACAAATGCATTTTTAATTGACAATAATTGACAGTAATCTTACCACATAGTAACTCCTTGTGTTTCCATAGCAACTAAAACAAACAAGAACCTGGCACAAGTTTGACATTATCATGTCAATGAGAATCTCTATGTTCTCATCAATGATTTCATAAATATTCACAGAGATACAAGAACACAAGAATTCTCAGTTTGCTTCTCAACTTGGTTGGAGGCAGATCGATTCCAGAGACGATTTGAAACTGATTCTACAAACCATTTTAGCTGAACACCAAGTCAAGAGGATTTTGATATTTATGGGACCTTGGATTTCTTGTTATGAAGTAAGTTGAAAAGTTGGTAGGATATAACATAAGAGGCAACGACAGGTCAGTAGAGAGCTCTGAGGATGAGAGATCAAAATACTTTGCTTTTGACATTGAATCCTGAAGACAAAAAGGACATGGAAGATTCCTCTAAGGATGAGAAAGTTACTGTCAAAACCACAACTTCGGATTTGACAGGAAAGGCATCAGAAGACTTTGCTGCTTTTGAAAGTGTCAATATTCCTCATGATCAAATGGACCTGGATGTGTTTGTTTGCTCACAAGTTGAGAGAGTTACTTTTACAACAACAGCTAACTCTTTACCAACACAGATATTACAAAAAAGTGCATTGTTGTTGGGAAGACATGATGATAGACCTGGATGTGAAACCAAACTGTGACAGTGAGGAAATTGTGACACATTTTGAAGAAATTTCTGAGGATTCATCATCAGAAGAATCCTCTTCAGCAGAAGAAAACTCACAAGATGAAATTCAAAATGACACAGATGATTTTGACGGCGTGGATGTTAATCTTGACCCAACCTTGTACTTTTGCAAATTTTCCAACTCATTCTTCAACTGTTGGATGAATGCCACAATACGTAGCATTATGAACTTGAGTATTACCAGAAGGTCTGTGGCTCAGTATCTGGACCTTTTGCAGAGAAGCCATTGTTTGCAAGGTTTTTCTTTACAGTAATGTATCATCCAGGAAAATATTTTACCCAGATGAAGTTCAGAATGAAATAATTGAAACACTGCATTCGAAGGACGTAGTACATCAGGACAAGCCAGGAGTTTTTTTGTTTTATATGTTACACTATATGACCTAATACAGTATGTCATTAACACAGACTGTGAGCTGTTCACAGCTGACTATTGTGATCAATGTCAGAAGTCTTCATGTGTTATTTGTAACCTTGGTCCTGTCATTCAGCTACCAAAGGAACAACAAGAGGACACTACTGCTACTCTTCTAAACTGTTATATGTGTAGACAGTCCTTTCCTATGGCTCTGTGTCCATTATGCCTCCTCTCTCCATTACTGGTTCTGGGTTGATGACAGTGCTGTAGAGTTTAAACACTGGTACCATGCCAAATCAAAAGAAAACTGTGAGACCAGTGGAACCGTGGAGAAAGGAGACATCTCTGGTTAATCAAGTCTGATCATGATGAGTTTCATTTTATCTGTGCTGTAAACTAAGAGCTGTGACTTAGTTTGTTAATTATGATAACCTTCATCAGGTGAAAACTTCACATCTTGTCTAGTATTGCTTTGCTCATAGAAAAACTGATTTTTTGGCAATTTGAAATTTTTAAAATGTTTCTCTTTTCTTTTTCTTATGTACTTTAGAAGTTTGCTGTAATTTCTGCCATATTTGTGATTATTGTAAATTTGACTCATCACTTTAAATGTTTAACTGATTGGAATGTTTCATGTTTTTTTAATAATACAAATTACATTTTTTGTTTCTTCTATAAAACAAATACTCAAAGCGGTTTTAGATTAAGTTTGTCGGGTGACTTAATCTGTTTAAATGTTTGCAGTTGAAGAAAAACTGATGGCTAAGATAAGTGAAAGGAGGATTTTCTCATTTGTTTAGAGCCCTTGCACAAAGTGGGTCAGTGGATAATCAGAACTAGCTTCAATTTAGTGCCTTTGTGAACACGAGGGAGGAACAGGCATTCACAGACAGCACCTGCACAGCTTAAGTAAAATGAGATGTTTGTCTTTAAGGTCAAACCGCTCCATTGTTGAAGACATCCGACGTGGCGAGGGGAAGATTTATGGAGCCGAGCTGCTCAAAGACCTGCTGAAGCTCCTGCCTGACGCAGAGGAGGTCTGTGTGTTTGGCCTGTGGTTACGTATAAAGGGCGAAAATACTCGTCAAAGACAGTTTGTCTAAAAAAAACAAAACAAAACAAAACTATGGATTCTACTGAGCTTCCTCTCACTTTTTATCTTCTCTGCAGATCAAGAAACTGCAAACTTTTAAAGGAGACCCAGACAAGCTGACACTGGTTGATTCCTTTATGTACCTCCTAATCCAGGTGCCACGGTAAGCTGGTTTCAGTGCTGGAGCAGTGCATGCAAAGGCATTTCCATCAAAATGGAATCTGGAGTCAGCAGTTTCTGACAGATAATACAGGGTTTATCCTGAAGTGCTGCATGGAAATGATTTCATAACCTTTCCAGGGAGTTTGCAGGAGGCTGGAAATGTTCTGCTGAATAACACAGTTCATATCATTCCTCAGTCTCATTTAATTGGTAGAAAAATATGAAATTTATTTTGGTATTAATTTCCAGATTAAACTGGTACAAGGAGGCAGTATAAACTTGAGTTCATGCTTAGTTGCATTTATTTTAAGCCTTTTTATTAGTGAATATAGAAATGGTATCCTGGTCGTTGCCTTTCTGTCCACTTCTGCTGTAAAAAAAAAATCTCACTTCCAAAGTAGTCTGGACTTTCTTCCCTTCACTTGGATTGTCTCCTATAGATTTTCTACAGTTTCAGGTAAACAACCATCCTCCACTGTGAAGAGTGAAGAGCTGATTCAAATGAGGCAGCTGTTAACGTTAATTCAATGTTTGGAAATGTGACATTGGACTGAACGGCTTCATTTACTTCCTCTGCTGCCATTGCTAAACTACAGGCAAACTGCAATTCTAAAACAGCGCAGAAACTCAACATCCTTTTAAAACTTCGGCCTGTTCACTGACTTGCTGGTAAAAAAATCCACTGGATTGAATCCAAGTGAATGGGAGAAAGACCAGACTGTGCTGGGAGTGACTTTGTTCTTTGAGCGGAGTTACACAGGAAGGCCCGACTAGAATTTAAGAACATTTTTTAAAATCTCAACAACAACAAGAACAAAATATCTTTCTTATTATTCTGCCATTCAGCACTTAGAAATATTTTTGGTTTTCATAAAAGGCCTAAAACAAAAATATGTTTTATCTGGCATAATCTCAGCGAGAGGAAAAAAACAGTTTCCCCCCAGGATTCATTAACATTTCAAATAACAACCAGAAGTCAAATGCTCTTAAGAAAGAGGTTCTTACTCCTCTCACTGTCTTGGTTTGTAGGTTTGAAGTTCGGATCGAGGCCATGGTTCTCCGTGAGGAGTTCTTACCTGGCAGTGCTGCAATGAGTCATGACATCGATGTCATCAGAGCCGCTACCGAAGGTATGACGCACGTAAAATATGGTGCCACATATTTTTTGTGCATATGCAGGCTTTATGCATGAAGCTCCTGGTAGAGATCTGGACCTAGTGCTCAGTTTCCAACCTACCCAACATATTTCAATTTTATAAATATTCAGTCTTATTTATCTGAGCATTTAAATAAAACATTTAAATAAAGGTTATTTTAAGTAATCTCTGTAGGTTTTTCACTTACCAAAACTTTTGCACAATCATATTTAAACTTTCAGTTTCAGTCTTTTGTACTAAATCAAACTGAAAAAAAAAATATCAATGTATAGATAAATCAGAATGAATGAACTTGTGTTATCCTTGAGCTGATGTTTTTCTCTGGAGTCTCTGATATGTTCCTATCCTGTAGAGCTGATGAACTGTGAGGAGCTTCATGCCATCCTTCATCTGGTCCTGCAGGCTGGAAACATCATGAACGCTGTAAGAGTTTAGCCTCATTAAACACTCATATGTAGGGTTAGTTATTAGCCTGGAGCCATTCTGCATATTATGTGATATTTGTACTTTTAACCCATATTTACTCTTTGATTCAAGCTACCTTTTTTTTAACAACTTCTTTTAACCTTACCACATTTTATTTTTCAGTTTTTTAAAAACATGATTTTGATATTCTAAAGTTTCACTCGGCACTTTAAAGGTGCATGAGGAGATGCTTACTGCACAGAACAATTAGCTGTACTCATCCACAGTTTTCTGATAATATTTTGCTTGTGTTTCAGACACAGTGATCACCTTTTGCCTCTGCTAAATATCTATCTGTCCACAGGGTGGCTACGCAGGAAATGCAGTTGGATTTAAGCTTTCGTCTCTTCTCTCATTGGCTGACACTAAGGCCAACAAGCCAGGAATGAACCTGCTGCATTTTGTTGCCATGGTTAGTAAACCTGGAGATATAATATCTATCTATCTATCTATCTATCTATCTATCTGTCTGTCTGTCTGTCTGTCTGTCTGTCTGTCCGTCCGTCCGTCCGTCCGTCCGTCCGTCCGTCCGTCCGTCCGTCCGTCCCTCCCTCCCTCCCTCCCTCCCTCCCTCCCTCCCTCCCTCCCTCCCTTCCTTCCTTCCTTCCTTCCTTCCTTCCTTCCTTCCTTCCTTCCTTCCTTCCTTCCTTCCTTCCTTCCTTCCTTCCTTCCTTCCTTCCTTCCTTCCTTCCTTCCTTCCTTCCTTCCTTCCTTCCTTCCTTCCTTCCTTTTTGTGGATTGATCAATCTGGATGGATCTCTTTTCTAGATCGATAGATAAAATTCTAGAACAGATTAAATGACCACCCACAACACTGAACCCTCATGGTTATTCCTCCATTCTGAACTCTTGCTGAGTTCAAACATTAGTATTGTTGTTTCTAAATGAATATGAACTTATTTTCTTTGCATTACTTGAGATCTGAAAGCCCTGCATCTTTTTGGTTATTTTGAACATTTCTCATTTTCTGTAAATAAATACTAAATTTTTGCTCGGAATTTGAGACATGTTGTTCGGAGTATATAGAATAAAAGAACAATGTTCATTTTACTCACAAATATACCTATGAAGAGTAAAAGCAGAGAACTGATCATTTTGCTGCGTTCTCTCAATTTTTTCAAGAGCCGTATATCTTGTTGATTCATATAATTTATTTTTTTTGTATTTTTCTTTCAAAGTGACAATGTTTAAGGAGATTGTTGTTGCTTTGTTTTCTTGTTTCTGAACATTGGCAGCTACTTTAGACGTTTTTACTGATTGTGTGGACCGCTTCAGAGGAAACAGGAAAAATAACGTACCAAACCTCACTGACCAAAATGTAAGGCACAAGTGTCCATCCACCTGTAGAAAAGTCAGCATGAGACCTCAGATTCACATATAAGCTGTGTTTTATAAGAGAGCTCTGATCAATATTCTGTCATGGTCAGGCAGACGAACTGGACAGAAAGTAAGAGAGAAAATCAGAGTCAGGAGAGAAACTTGGAAAGACCTTCAGAAAGCCAGGAAGGTCTTGTAACTGTAATAGGAATCATCCCTAACAAAAAACCCTGGATCACCAGTGAGCTACAGGAACTGCTATGTTGAGATCCATCCTTACTCCCAAAACTTTCATCCTGCTGTAAGAGGAACAGGAAATCCCAAACACTGTGATTCCAGAAGGATGTTTGGAGAACTGATGGTGACCAAAAGCATTCAAGAGATAAAACTGGATCACCAAACTTGCGTATCTCCAGAAAACGTCCAAGTGTCTAGGATGTGTGCTGTGTTAGCACACATCCTACTTTATCCAGCCAAGCATTCAGTGTTGTGATGTAAACTTTCTGATGTTTCCCCACACAGGAGGCGAAGAAGAAGGATGAAAAGCTGCTTAAGTTTCCAGAGAATCTGCAGCATGTACAGAGTGCAGCCAGGTGAACAACAACTTCCTTCTGGTGTTTGCATTTCATATTAAATACATATTTATACTCTGCCATCCAAAAGTTTTACTGATATTCAAGCGTTGCACCTGCATGATTGAAGAGTCATGAATCAATTTGGAAGTGATTGAGTGGATTCACTGAAGAGTCTGGCCTTTGTCACAAGCACATTGCAGTGAGTCCATCCAGCTTCCCAAGGTCAGATGTGTGTTCGGTGCAGCTCCTGCACTGCAGAGGCTGCATCACTGCTCTGCTCCTGCCAGTAGTCCTACAGTTCTTAAAGTTTGAATAAAATCAAAAGAACTGACTGAGGTTTGTTCATTAACCTTACATCAGATTCAAAAAGCCTTATTAATGCCCAACGGGGCAATAACTACATAGAAAAAAAGGACAAAATGCATTGATAAAGTCCAAATGAGCAGTGAGGTGAGTGAGATGGGGCGACCTAAGAGTGTGTGAGGGGTGGGGGAATTTCTGACCTCTTTCTTGTTTCTGTGCAGAATTTCAGTTGAAAACATTGAGCTGGAGTTTTCCTCCTTATACGTCCGGATCAAATCCCTGGAGGAGAAAATTCAAGGAGAAGAGCAGCTCCAGCTGCAGCTGGAGCCCTTTCTGCAGGTGAAGCTGGTACACTGACGTCACACACGCACGCACTCACGCACGCACGCACGCACGCACGCACACACACACACACACACACAGACAGTTCTGGAGCTTCTGACACAGCTGCTGTGCACAGCAACATCTGTAAAATAGTAAAATAGTAGATGTTTGAGAAAATGTGTTTGTGTTTGGCTTCTGCTCTCAGAGCTCAGCGCAGACGCTGCAGGACTTAAAGGGGCGCAGGCTGGAACTGCGGAAAGAGGGCAACACTCTCATCGATTTCTTTTGTGAAGACAAGGACACCTTCAAGCTGGATGAGTGTTTCCGGATTTTTCAAGACTTCTGCATTAAATTCAACAAAGCTGTAAAGGTCAGTGTGAGTGCAAAGATGCAATATTTGCACTGTTTTAGCAGCCATGGTAGAGATTATTAAAACAGCCTAAAATGCATCTGTCTTTTTTGCAATAACAAAACATTTTGGAAAATTCCAGAATTTAATTAGTTTGTTAATTCAGTGGAAGAAAAACATAAACATGCAGTGCATTTGGGGAGTAATGAAAAAGTTAGAAAGGGCCAGGACACCAGGGTTTATAGTGTGGTGGAAAAATCCCCATATCAGTGGTAAAAAGCAACAGTAATTTTTTTAGAGTGAAATTATGCTTCACTTTTAAAACAGTCATTTATTTCAACTTCTTTGGAACTTTTTTGTGACTCCTTCACTTTGTGTGGCTGATTTCAAAATAAAAGCACGATGAGCAGTGCTGCCTCACAGGTTGTTGTAGGTAGTTTGGTCATGCATCAGCAGAGATGGAGTATTTTTCATCAGCAGTAGCTGAAATAAGTCCAACAAAAAAGAGAAAAACCTCTGACATATGAGAATACTTTGAAAAATCTCACAAAAAGATTCTGTTTAAAAAAATAAACCCCACAAAACCTCTACAAATATAAACCTCTAATGAAGCTGCCTAACTACAACTGACAACAAAATACTTCAATCTGTTTGTACTTGTAGTACTTTAATTTAAAATATCCAGTCAGCATTTTAAAAGTGCCAAATGAATGTTCTCCTAATAACATTCATTTGGTACCAGGAGCCTTTGTCTGCCTGTATGAATGACCAGTCAGCTAGTCTTCTGTAAACTGTATATGTTTTGTGTTGGCCAGGACTCCCTTGAAAAAGAGCTTTTTTAATCTCAATATAAAATTTTATAAAAGCAGCCGGAGGTCCAAAAATACTTCAGAGAATTCAGACACGCTCACTTTATAAGATTGCACAAATTCTTCCAAAGTGAAGAATCATTTAAAGCAAACAGGTTCTGCTTATGACGTCTGCACCGTGTTTCATACCAAACAATCAGGGTGAGGGTTGGATTTCTATGAAATCATTTCTATGATAATCAAAGCGAGTAGCAGGAAATGTAAATCATGTTAATACATTTTAAGAATGTTTAGCTGATTCACATGCAGTTGCGTGTATGTCAGTATAGACACTGCCTTGTCCAAGTATCCAGGCCTTTTGACTTTTTTCATACATTGTAAAGTGAGAACCACAAACCTCAGTGCATTTTATTGGAACTTTTTTATGATAGACCAACATGAAGTTGCACATAGGAGGTAGGAGGAAAAATATACATGCTTCCAACCATTTGCTTTTTTTTTTTTCAAATAAATATGTGAAAAGCATGACATGTAATTGTATTGGTATTTACAGACTGTGTACATCTCTCATTACGTAGAATTCTTAAAGTTTCCCTAATCCTGTTTTGTCTCAGGACAACAGGGAGCGTGAGCTGAAGGAAGCAGCCAGACTGCGGCGGCTCAGGGAGCTGGAGGAGAAGCGCTTTGCATGGGCCGCTGAGGATCACAGCAGCGTCTTCGGCCGCAGCAGCAGCGAGAGCGACGTAGAAATGCTCACCAAGGAAGGCCTGATGGACTTCTTCCAGAAAAGATCCCAGAGTCCAAACAGTCCTCTAGGACGCTCCGCCAGCGCCCGCCGCCACCGTCACACTATGACCTCCATTGTAGACCGTGAGCTCCAGGGTTACCTGGAGCTGTTCGGAGGCGCTGGGACCCCCACCAGCTACTCTAGGTTCTACAGCCTGCCTCGGCCCAGCCGGCCTCTCCACAGGAACGGCGTGCCGTGGATTCTTGGTCAGGATGACAGCAGAGAGCCGACTTCTCCACATGCAGAAATGCAGCCTGTCATCTCTCTGGCCAGCTTCTCCTCCTCTTGCATGAACGACAACGAGGTCGTCAACGACAACAATAATTACTCGTCTGTTTCAGAGGGCAGCGCTTTGCCTCGACTCTTCTGTGTCTTTCAGAAGCCAACCCACCTTCCCAACCCGGCTGTTTCTGGCCTCATGAATGTTAGCGTGGACAAGCACACTTTAGTTCAAGCTCCTCAAAGTTTTGACCTGCAGAGCCCAAACAACAACAGTGACCAAAAGCACTTTGTCAGCCATGGCGACGTTGTGGTAACTGAACTCGAACAGGAGGCAGAACGTTCTCCCAGACATCAGGACAGATTAATGTTTGATGAGGTTTCAGAGAAAAGAGCTGATCCAAAGGCAGGGTGTGGTAAAGACGAGGCAGGAGCTTCCTCTGAGAGGGAGAAAGACGACAAGGACTGCAGCACAGTTTCATCCACAACCTGTGATACTCCCCTCCCTCTGGACACCTCTGTGTCCAACAAGAAGCCCATGTTTTACATAATAGACTGCACCGAAACAGACTGCTCTGTGGTGCTGGATTACTCCGAGGCTGAAAGCTCATCGCTCACCAAAGAAGGTCTTCAGTTTGTTCCTCAGTGGAGCAAAGATCTGGAAAGCCAGCAAGGTCCAAATTCCTCCTGCAATGACCAGTACGTCTCAACCAGTGAGCTCTCAGCACCCAAATCTGCCGACGCAACATCTGTGGCTGCATCTGCCACCACAGAGGACTGGGACACAGAGAGCTGCGACACAGCAGAGGGGAAACAGGCTGCAGAGAAGGACCAGAGAGCAGGCAGAAAACCGCTGAACTCAAAAGGCAACAAAGTGTCAAAGGGCAGCGGGGGTCGAGGGATTCGGACTCTGACCAGCGGCGAGAGCCAGGGAGTCCGGAAAGTTGTCCCCATTAGCAGGGTGAACAGGCCGGGCAGCAGCAGGAGGACAGACAGACCTTCGGTCCAGGACGGCGGAGAGACACACCGACACCTCCGTGACCAAAGCACCCCTGCAAGAGGAAGAGCCGAGAAGACAGCAAGGCCACCTCGACACTCAAGCGTTCCTCCTGATGACTCCAAGGTCCAGAGGGGGGGTGGTCTGGCGGGAGGAGTGTCTAGGTGGGCACGAGATTCAACGCCGAGGAAATCTTCCCTCCACAAGCCGAGCGCCAAACCCGTCAGAAACATCCCAAAGCCCGTGCATGAGGAGAAGATGTGCCGCTCCACCATGAGGGCCCTGGCTCAGGCTCAGGCTCAGGCTGGAGCCCATGGGGGGCCTTCCTCCGAGAACAGCAGCTCAGAACCGCAAAGCGCTAAGAACTCCTCTAACGTCCCCAGCTTTGCCCGAAACACTGTAGCTTCATCTTCCAGGACCAAGAGGGATCTGGGTCCTCCCTCCATCCCTACCACTCCGTCCCGCAGTCCTTCGCTCCGGGGGCGCCGCACCCCCACCAAGCAGAACCGAGCCTCTCCGACACCTCAGAGCAATGAAGAAAAGCCTCCAGGGACACACCTGTGGCGGGTGCACAGCGTCAAGGCGGTCAGCCGCAGCGCCTGTCGCAGCGAGACCCCACCTCCGACATCAATGCGGGGGAGGATTCGGAAGACCAGCAGCTTTTCTGAAAAGTCTGTGCAGCTCAGAGACTCGCCGCTGTCTGGCAAAACCACAAAGCCGAGCTGGAAGTGAAACCAGACCTGATGCAACCTGACTGCAGTCACAGACGACCTCTCCATTTAGAATAGAGTGATATTTACTCACCTTACCAATCCACAGTGGAGAGGAATCCTCTCCAACATGCAACAGACCTGAAGCTGAAATCCATATTACGCTGTTTCACCCTCTGAGGTTACTTCTGTAGATGACAAGTGCAAAGAGCAAGATGCAATAAACTTCTCTATTATTTCTGTCATGTTTCTATAGAAAAGTTACTTTTGTTGTTCTGCTGACATGACAAGTGGTAAATTGGTGATCTTACACAGAAGCCTTATTGCCTGCTTAGCTGTTAATCTGCAGAACCCTGTGTGCTACTGTCTGTAACGATGTTAATGTTTAACAAAAAATACTGACTCACTACCATAATGCTGCTAATTAGCGCTGATTGTTCCCTTTTTTTTATTTCAGGGTTTCAGAATCTGGCAAATCTTGCCTCTGTCACTGTGCCTTGAAAAAGTATTGATACCCTGAGAACTTTTTCACATTTTCTCAAGTTACAACAACATAAAAAAAAATACAATAGGTTTAACATGTACTTTATGTGATTGGAAGATAACAGTGAGTAGTGCACACATTGGCAATGGCAGGACTGCACTATGTGAGGAAATAATGTTATGCAATATGCTCAATATTTCAGGTATAATATTGCTTAAATCCTCGTTTTCCTTAATTTCCTGTTTCTTTGTGGTTTTTGCTTTGCTTCACTCTGTGACCTCTAGCATCAGGGCGTCTGATCTGAGTCATGCAGGCCAGTAAATGTCCAGCCAGCAGGCTGCATGTATAATTGGCAGATTGGTGGACTTCACGTCTATAATTCACTCTGGGATTTCTGAAGGTTTTTATTTGAGGACATCAAAGTAAACAGGGTTCAATACAAATGCTCTCCCCAGTTTTCAGGTTTTTATTCCTCGTATCTCTTTCCTCCACCTTCACAATGATGTGCAGCCTTGCCTTTGTGTCGGTCTATCACATGAAATGCCAAATGAATACTTACACGTCTGTGGTTGTAATACAAGTCCCATTCAAAACATCAAGTGCTGTTCATGCTTTTGCCAGGCATTGTGTGTGTTTTCGTTTTGCCTGGTCCTCCAACTGTTTCCTTTGCTCAAAACCTCAGACAGATCGCTGTGGCCTTGTAATCACATGAGAAGGACTCATTGATTTTTACATGCTGACAACATGGACATAATCTGATCAGTTAAAGTCCATGGCATTCTCAAGGTAGAACAACATGTAAATTCACAAATAAAATACCACTGTACACAAACTGCCTTTGGTACCTTTTCTATTTAAGTGTCAGTCACTGAATAATCTTTAAGATTCTTTGAGATATCTATAATTATAATCTTCACATCTTCTGAGGATGTCATGGTTTTGTCACAGTACAAACTTTGACTTTTCCTGTCTTGTGTTGGCACATTTCATGGTTTCCTGTGAAATAATGCCTAGAGTCCATTTTCATTGTGCTGTTCAAAAAGGTCAGTAAATATATGTATTTATTCATAAATGGTGGTCTAGAAACTGCTTATGGATGTAGAAACATGTTACCTGAAAAGTTCTTAAAATGTTTTTGTTTCGATGGCAACAAAACTCATATCTCGCACTCTTCATTATTACCAAGCCTGTTGTTTCCCATCGGTCGTCCTGGCTGCGATAAAATCAGATTTATAAAATGAGTCACACTGAGCTGAACAAGGATCTCTATTTTACATACGCTCTCTGGTGACTGGTGATATATTTACATTCAAAATACAAAAGCAAATGAAAACAGATGCCCTGGAGCAATCCCCATCAGATCGGTGAGAGCTGCAGGGTGTTGGCAGGTTGTAGCTCTTCCTGGTCCTAAAATGCAAATCAAGGTGATGACATAAAGGCTCCAAGTTGACATGCAGGCCATGTAAACACACACATGTATTTTCGCTGACTAATCAGGACTTTCTGTTGCCTTCCTTTTATTTTACTAACAGTTTGTATCTAACTCTACCCCTAAATAATCACTTTTAAGGGAAGGTTTCACAGAACTGTCACCGAAACAACCCAATCCAGAACTGCTTAGACGCTAAAATTTAGTATTCCACAAACACACCCAACTTCCCCTGACCCCCATAATGTTTTTCAACAACTACATGTGGATAGACTTTTGAAATGGAGTTAAAGCGAAGCTGGAAAAAATAGCTTTATCTCATTGAAGAGAAGAAGAAAATGAAACGAAAACTCAAGTTTATTTAGCTAACCACCTCAGATTGCAGTAAAAGAGAGGCGTTAGTGGCTTTAGACTGGAACATTTCTAAAAAAGAAGAGTTATAGTAAAACAGAAAAAAGTTGCTTTGTCTCAATGAAAGAAGTGAACTGATGTCTGGATTATATATTCAGCTTTATTTACTGTCTAAGCATCTTAGAATGCTGAAAAATAAGTTTTAATGGTTTTAGATTAAAACGTGTAAAAAATGTACAAAAACAAAGTGTTATAGCACTTAAACAGAGTGAAGAATGCAAAATGAAGAGTTTGAAGACTAATGTCTGCAGTACATGTTGAACTTTATTTACTGTCTAAGCATCAGAATGCTGAAAAAGTAAAGTTTTAGTGGTTTTCGGAAATGTCTAAACATATTTACCTGATTCAACAATAATGAGGCAGATAGAAGACATTGGACAGGACATCAGAGACCAAATACTGACTGATCTGTGTGGAGTTCCATGCACTTTTGGCATTTTTTTGAGGAAAATAATCTAATTTGATCGAAACTTGATAGTGTTTGCACTGACAGTGCAACAAGCATGCAAGGAGAGGAGAAATGTAAAAGTTTTAATTGCATAGTATCAACATGTTTTTTGAGAAATAACTGGAATGTAAAATTATAAAAACTTTTCTTTACAAAGATATTGCAAAATAAATGACCCACTTACACATCAGAGGGTTAAGGGGATCCTCTTCACCCACAGTTCAAAAGATCAAGCAAATGGCTTAGAGCCACATAAATGTGACTGATGAGTCTAACTTCTGGGAAAAAAAAACTTACTCTCTTTATGAAACCTATGAAAAATACTTTATTTGTTTATGATTATTCTCATAGGTAAAATCTCAGATTTTTACATGTATGAGTTCGAAAACAGGACAAAGCTTTAATTTATGCACATTGATTGACTTACATAAATTTAGACATCATACCCCATGCCTAACTCCTTATACGAAAACAAAACGAAAACAAACAAGAACCTTACAGGTTTTGACATCATCATGTTGTTGAGAACCCATCGCTGATGTCATAAATGTTCACAGAGACACAAGAAACAAGAATTCTCAGTTTGCTTCTCAACTTGGTTGGAGGCAGATCGATTCCAGAGAGACGACTTCAAACTGATTCTACAAACCATTTTAGCTGAACACCAAGTCAAGAGGATTTTGATATTTATGGGACCTTGGATTTCTTGTTACGAAGTAAGTTGAAAAGTTGTTAGGATGTAACATAAGAGGCAACGACAGTTTAGTAGATAGCTCTGAGGATGAGAGATCAAAATACTTTGCTTTTGACATTGAACCCTGAAGACAAAAAGGACATGGGAGATTCCTCTAAGGATGAGAAAGTTACTGTCAAAATCACAACTACGGATTTGACAGGAAAGGCATCAGAAGACTTTGCTGCTTTTGAAAGTGTCAATATTCCTCATGATCAAATGGACCTGGATGTGTTTGTTTGCTCACAGGTTGAGAGTTACCTTTACAACAACAGCTAACTCTTTACCAGCACAGATATTTCTACTACTACTCTTCTAAATTGTTAGATGTGTGGAAAATGTTGTGACACCTGCAACTCCGACATAAAGACAGAATACTTAAAATGTTTAAATAATTGGAATGTTTTATATGTTTTTTGTTTCGTCTATAAAAGTTTGTAAAAGTATAAAAGTTTTTTTTTTAATCATAATTAACATTGAATTAACGTGTTTTTCAATCTGGGATTTTATCATTGAGAAGAGTTTATCACGTTTTAAAATAAGGACGATATATTGGCTTAAATGTTAGTTCAATATTTCTGTCTAACCATATTTTAATGCTGATCCAATCACGTTTTGCTTGCTGGGTTCGTTTGACACCAGGAAGTGAGCGGACAGGGCCGCACTGTTGGAACAGCGACATCTGCTGGCAAATGGCCGGTAATGAAGAAATGAATTATTTTAAGGCGCAATTTTCGGTTTTGTACACTGGGGTCGTGATTACAAAATTGAAATAACAGTTGAAACAAATTACAATGCCCACTAGTGTAGGAGGAAATTCCAGGGGATGTTTACAGAAAACCATAGAGAAAATATCAAAATAACCAAGTCAAAACACTAAAGCAGTAGCCTTGATCTGTATGTTAAACATGTTTAATTTCATTTTTTTAACACTTATTCCAGGCTGAATCTTTACCACAGTTTTGACATGTAAATTGTTAATATCAGTTAAAACCATCAGAAAATAAAAACACCAATTGAAAACACTGTCACATCTGCACACAGGTATATGAAGTCCTGCAGGCATCTTTCTCTCTCTCTCTCTCTCTCTCTCTCTCTCTCTCTCTCTCTCTCTCTCTCTCTCTCTCTCTCTGTCACTCACTCACTCACTCACTCACTCACGCACACACAAATTAATGTTTTTTACACTTTATCCTACAGCACACAATGTCAGATACAACTCAGGATTCAGGAGAACAGACGACACTGAAATAGTCTTGTTAAAGCATTGCAATACAGAGAGTCATTCATCATTAATGTGTTCTCCTTATCCTCCAAAAACAAAAAAAATAGCTAGTCATTATTCATCTTTAAAGTCTTCTTTTAAAAGACAGAGGAAATAAAAAAAACATAAAGTCTATGACGTTTTTTTAAGAGTTTATAAATATGAAAGGCCACTCATCAGTGACTTGTCCCACAGATCTTAACATCGTTTGCATTAATGGTGCAAGAAAACACGGTTAAGTCTTAGAACATAGGTAGCATCGTAACACAGACATTTTCTCTTCCTAGTAGAACCACACGTGTGAGATTGTCTCGCTACTACGAGAGGTGGCCATTGTTTAAGTTAAGCAGACAATATTAAAATCTTCTGTACAAACAGTGGGTGAGAAGATGTGTCTATACTGTGTCACCTATAATGCAAATCAGTGTGAGGAGATTGTAGCGTTGCCCCAGCTCTTGACGTAAACAGGACTAAATGATGGAAAGAGAGACTTTAAACAAAGGCCCAACACCCATAAGGCATGTACAAGAATCAGAATCATGCCACGCCGTGTGTGTGCAGCCGTGATATGGACGTGACTCAAGCTACTCAGGCAGCCCAGACGCATCGATCGACCAACACTGACAGAACATTAGCCAATCACACTGCAGAGATGCCACACACACGGGTTCACAACTGCAGTTTGTTATTTTACACTGTACAGTTTTAGGGCAGGCGGGAAAGCCACGTGGCAGCGTCCCGTCACAGGCAGTGAGTTTTAATTCTTCATCTCATAGAGTCATCACCCGCAGAACTTGTGCTTGAGTAAAAAAAAAAAGAAAACAAAAAAGAAACTTAAAACTATTATCCCAATGGTGCAAGGCAAGATTAACGGCTGAAAAAAACTCAAACAGGAAAGATTCGGGAATATCAAAGAAGAAAATAACAGCTATTCTTGGTCACAGTATCACATCCTACATAAACAAAATGAACAAAAACAAAAAAAATCACCAGGTGATGAGTTAATGATTTTAAGTAACACTATTTTCTGTGACCCAATTACCATTCGGGGACAACAGAAATTTGTTTTATGAACGTTTTCCCACATTTTAACCACAAACCTCAATGTATTTTATTAGAGCTTCATGTAGCAGACAAATGGGACTGATGAATGAATACTTTACATTTATTTATTTATTTTTGACAAATAAAGGATGGAGCCCTTGTCTGTATTTAATCTTCGTTACTCCGACATCCAGTGGAACCAAGTGCTTTCAGGAGTCTATTATTTAGTAAAAAGAGTCATTTAAACTCATTATGAATTTCCTGTGGAGTCCTCAGAGGTTTGGAAGAGGAGCTTAATGAAGAGCATCATAAAAATGACAAGACATATAGGAGGCAACCAAAACGACAGGCAGAAAGTGCTATTGTCAGAAAAGAATTAAAGTCAACATTCTAGTCTAAATGCAAAGTAAAATATGAGGCAAAATCATTTCATCCTTTACTCAACATACTCACTGTTAAATAAAGCGGTGGTGGTATTATGCTGTGGAGGACACTTTTGTTCAGAAACCTCCAAAGACTCCAGATTGAGGTGGAGGTTCACCAAAGCATTATTGTGTGATAAAGTGTCCCAGTCAAAGTCCAGACCAAGATTCTGTGGTCAAACTTGCTGGATGCTCTATATCCCATCTGACTGAGATGGACCTATTTTAGTTTTGAGCCTCCAGAAACTGATAGAAGCAGGTCCTGATGGGACTGTAGTTGCCATGGCAACTAAAAGTGCTTCAATAACGTCGTTTTAGTATTTTTAATCAGAAAAAAATATCCCTCCACTTTACAACTATCTGCTTTTTGTTGGTCTGTCAAATAAAATTTCGACAAAATAAATTGATGTTTGTGGTTCTGATGGGGGAAAAGAGGAGAAACTTCAAGGTCTATGAATAACACTGAGGCACTGCATGTCCCTCAGCACAATCCTGAAGGGAAAAAAAACAACATTTTTATTCTCCCTCTCCAGCCTGACCTTCTGACAGCTTCACATAGCACCCAATAGGCTTTAAATTTCAAATAGAGTCCGCTGATTCCCTTTTCAAATATTTGTCCTATTCCCTTAGCGCTGCCAGCTACACAAAAAACCCCCCAAAAACAAAAATAAATAAATAAAAACGCTCCTTAAACGTTTAATTTTTCTGTTATGAGTCATCCTGAGGCAGTAGGAGATGAGAACAGTATCAGGCATCCTTTATTTTCATTAGTCAGTTTATTTGGCACAAGTAGAGCCTTTTTTTAAATCTGTGCTCCGCAGCTCCCACTTCCCAGATAAATGTGTGTGTTGTACAACAGAACTCCTGGCTCAATTACTTCAGAATGCATTAACTGGTGTGTGTGTGCTGTACATGCACGTAAACACAATGACGGTGGACACGACGATCCGAGCCTTAAAAGACGAGTCGAAAAGGGAATGTGAATGTGGCTCAGCTCAGTTCCTACCTACTGTCACAGTGTTCTGAGTCACTGACTTGTTATTTACAGACATGAGCATTTAGTTAGTGTGTATGTGTGTGTGCGTGTGTGTGTTTGTGTAAATGGTACAGTGAAGAGTTTCCATGATGAACAAACAGCACACCACATAACCAGGAAGCATTAAACAGTCTACTCCTCATGAAATCAGAATAAAGCGCATGTTGCACTATTTACAGCTCTATACAATGTGTGTGTGTGTGTGTGTGTGTGTGTGTGTGTGTGTGTGTGTGTGTGTGTGCGTGTGTGTGCGTGCGTGCGTGCGTGTGTGTGGTGCGTGTGTGTGTGTGCTGTCTGGCTGTAAGTTGTTTCAATGGAAAAGCGTCTTGGAGCTGGGGGGATTGATCAGATACGTCCCAGGAGGAGATATCAGAGGAAGAGGAGGAGGAACGGCAGAGAGAGGGCGAGCTGGACGAGCCGCTGAAAGTCGGATCCACTAGGAAAAGGACAAACGGTGAGCCGCTCAGACCCCCTGTGTGGCTTCTGGCTTCGTCTTAAACAGATTCGGTGGGATCCTGCTGAGCTCTGTCCTGAGAGCTGTTGGCTGTGAGAACATGGCTGAGGCAGTGCTGTGTTGAACTGGTCTCTAGTGGACTGAGGACTGAGGCCGGGCAGCGGGGTTAGGCCGACTGGCCGGATCCAGTTGATCATTGGGAACAGAGCGGCGGTTCTGCTCTGGTCGGTTGGTGGCTAGGTATTTCGCTCTCATACTGGAGGTGTACTGGATGGAGAGAGGGAGTGCAAGGAGGAAGGAAGAGCAAGAGAGGAGGATGATGAGAAGCATAGAGGACGGTACAAGAACAAGAAAAAGGAAACATGAGTTTAATAATTAACCTCTTTTGCACTTCTCAGCATCAGTCAAATCCATCTGAATCCAAACATTTACACGCATATTGGAACAAAATATTATTTTTTCCCACTGACTATAAATCAAAATTACTCATGTTTGTTATACTAATACTGAGAGAACATTTTAGAACTCTTTTCAAAGTTAAAAGTTTACAGTATGCACTTTTCTGTCAAACAATTTGGTAAAGCTAAGAGAATATCAGGTCTTTGTAAGATTTATAAGAGCAGAATTCAATGGGTGAAACCAGATATTTACACTCACCAAACAAAAAGACACAATCTAAAATTAAATTAGACCAAACGTCTTGCTTTAGGTCAGTTAGAATGATTAAAATTACTTCTGTTTTATAGATGCCAGGAAAGGCAAGAAGAGTGTGAGGAGGGAGGAAGAAAAACTTTTCTCAGAAACAGCAGTTGTCTCAGAGGGACCAGAGTAAAAGGCCAGTGAGCCACTGTGAGAAGGTTGTGTTTCGAGGGGTTAGGGTTGTCTTGTAAAAATGACAATGGAAATACATGCTGAAGTTTAAGAATGGAACAAAAAACATCTTTTTAAAAAAAATTCTGGTGATTTTTTTTCCATCTAAAACATAAAACTGCTTCAGTGTTAAATGACAAGAAAATACTGTTATTATTATTTTTTTTTACAGTTTATGTAAACATCTGGTGTCAATTACAGGTAGAAAGAGATACACACACACATGCAGGTCATTGGATCAGTCATTTGGACAGCCAGGATCTGACTACAGCAGTCATTCACTAAGTAGCAGCTGATTAGAGCTACATGAAGTTATTATGTGATTCCTTTGAAGTTAGTCTACTTCTGATGTAGTGGGTTAGCCTGGTATGCGTTAGTGGCTTCATGTGGGAGTCACAGTAAAATGGGTCTTGTGTTTCCACATCCCTGCAGAAGGCAGACGGTCAGCGCTGACTGTGAAAATAACAAGCTGCCGTCATTCAGCTGTTTGTGGACGGTGGAGGTGGGAGCAAAGTGGCAGAGTGGCTGCTGGATGGTGAAAGGTGACGAGGGGAGGCACAGAAACAGCAGACACATACACCTCGACCAGAACATGTGCACACATAGACACAGTGTGGAACAGGAAGGTGAAAAAAACTCAGGAACTGTTCAAACCACCAAAATATACTGCTTCTCAGTAGTTCTATCATG